>JBBPBR010001408.1:12289-46317 GCA_037974775.1 Cicer pinnatifidum | reverse complement strand
ATTAGGTCATTTTCGTCCTCCCTAGGCTTATTCTTGTCCAATTAAGGTTTTTAACAAATCTTGTGCATCCAATAAGTTCATTTATGTCACTGGATGATCAATTAGGTCATTTTCGTCCTCCCTAGGCATATTCTTGTCCAACTAGGGTTTTTAACCAATCTTGTCCTTCCAATAGGTGTGTTTGTGTCATTGGATGATCAATTAGGTCATTTTCGTCCTCCCTAGGCTTATTCTTGTCCAATTAGGGTTTTTAACCAATATTGTTCATCCAATAGGTGTGTTTGTGTCATTGGATGATCAATTAGGTCATTTTCGTCCTCCCTAGGCTTATTCTTGTCCAATTAGGGTTTTTAACCTATCTTGTGCATCCAATAAGTTTGTTTGTGTCATTGAATTCATTTTCGTCCTCCCTAGGCTTATTCTTGTCCAATTAGGGTTTTTAACCAATCTTGTGCATCCAATAGGTGTGTTTGTGTCATTGGATGATCAATTAGGTCATTTTCGTCCTCCCTAGGCTTTTTCTTGTCCAATTAGGGTTTTTAACCAATCTTGTGCATCCAATAGGTTTGTTTGTGTCATTGGATGATCAATTAGGTCATTTTCGTCCTCCCTAGGCTTATTCTTGTCCAATTAGGGTTTTTAACAAATCTTGTGCATCCAATAAGTTCATTTGTGTCATTGGATGATCAATTAGGTCATTTTCGTCCTCCCTAGGCATATTCTTGTCCAACTAGGGTTTTTAACCAATCTTGTGCATCCAATAAGTTCATTTGTGTCATTGGATGATCAATTAGGTCATTTTCGTCCTCCCTAGGCATATTCTTGTCCAACTAGGGTTTTTAACCAATCTTGTGCATCCAATAGGTGTGTTTGTGTCATTGGATGATCAATTAGGTCATTTTCGTCCTCCCTAGGCTTATTCTTGTCCAATTAGGGTTTTTAACCAATCTTGTGCATCCAATAGGTGTGTTTGTGTAATTGGATGATCAATTAGGTCATTTTCGTCCTCCCAAGGCTTATTCTTGCCCAATTAGGGTTTTAAACCAATCTTGTGCATCCAATAAGCTGAGTTGTGTCATTGGATTAGCATTTAGGTCATTTTCGTCCTCCCTAGGCTTATTCTTGTCCAATTAGGATTTTTAACCAATCTTGTGCATCCCATAAGTTCGTTTGTGTCATTGGATTAACATTTAGGTCATTTTCGTCCTCCCTAGGCATATTCTTGTCCAATTAGGGTTTTTAACCAATCTTGTGCATCCAATAGGTGTGTTTGTGTCATTGGATGATCAATTAGGTCATTTTCGTCCTCCCTAGGCTTATTCTTGTCCAATTAGGGTTTTTAACCGATCTTGTGCATCCAATAGGTGTGTTTGTGTCATTGGATGTTCAATTAGGTCATTTTCGTCCTCCCTAGGCATATTCTTGTCAAAGTAGGGTTTTAACCAATCTTGTGCATCCAATAGGTGTGTTTGTGTCATTGGATGATCAATTAGGTCATTTTCGTCCTCCCTAGGCTTATTCTTGTCCAATTAGGGTTTTTAACCAATCTTGTGCATCCAATAGGTGTGTTTGTGTCATTGGATGATCAATTAGGTCATTTTCGTCCTCCCTAGGCTTATTCTTGTCCAATTAGGGTTTTTAACCAATTTTGTGCTTCCAATAAGTGTGTTTGTGTCATTGGATGATCAATTAGGTCATTTTCGTCCTTCCTAGGCATATTCTTGTCCAATTAGGGTTTTTAACCAGTCTTGTGCATCCAATAGGTGTGTTTGTTTCATAGAATGATCAATTAGGTCATTTTCGTCCTCCCAAGGCTTATTCTTGTCCAATTAGGGTTTTTAACCAATCTTGTGCATCCAATAAGTTCATTTGTGTCATTGGATTAACATTTAGGTCATTTTCGTCCTCCCTAGGCATATTCTTATCCAACTAGGGTTTTAACCAATCTTGTGCATCCAATAAGTTGAGTTGTGTCATTGGATTCACATTTAGGTCATTTTCGTCCTCCCTAGGCTTATTCTTGTCCAATTAGGGTTTTTAACCAATCTTGTGCATCCAATAGGTGTGTTTGTGTCATTGGATGATCAATTAGGTCATTTTCGTCCTCCCTAGGCTTATTCTTGTCCAATTAGGGTTTTTAACCAATCTTGTGCATCTAATAGGTGTGTTTGTGTCATTGGATAATCAGTTAGGTCATTTTCGTCCTCCCTAGGCTTATACTTGCCCAATTAGGGTTTTTAACCAATCTTGTGCATCCAATAGGTGTGTTTGTGTCATTGGATGATCAATTAGGTCATTTTTGTCCTCCCTAGGCTTATTCTTGTCCAATTAGGGTTTTTAACCAATCTTTTGCATCCAATAGGTGTGTTTGTGTCATTGGATGATCAATTAGGTCATTT
The DNA here is from genome assembly GCA_037974775.1 of Cicer pinnatifidum. Lineage (NCBI taxonomy): Eukaryota > Viridiplantae > Streptophyta > Magnoliopsida > Fabales > Fabaceae > Cicer > Cicer pinnatifidum. The sequence goes on along the minus strand of JBBPBR010001408.1, from coordinate 43,918 downwards.
TCGTCCTCCCTAGGCATATTCTTATCCAATTAGGGTTTTTAACCAATCTTGTGCTTCCAATAGGTGTGTTTGTGTCATTGGATGATCAATTAGGTCATTTTCGTCCTCCCTAGGCTTATTCTTGTCCAATTAGGGTTTTTAACCAATCATGTGCATCCAAAAACTTTATTTGTGTCATTGAATTAATATTTAGGTCATTTTCGTCCTCCCTAGGCATATTCTTGTCCAATTAGGGTTTTTAACCAAACTTGTGCATCCAATAGGTGTGTTTGTGTCATTGGATGATCAATTAGGTCATTTTCGTCCTCCCTAGGCTTATTCTTGTCCAATTAGGATTTTTAACCAATCTTGTGCATCCAATAGGTGTGTTTGTGTCATTAGATGATCAATTAGGTCATTTTCGTCCTCCCTAGGCTTATTCTTGTCCAATTAGGGTTTTTAACCAATCTTGTGCATCCGATAAGTTTGTTTGTGTCATTGAATTAATATTTAGGTCATTTTCGTCCTCCCTAGGCATATTCTTGTCCAATTAGGGTTTTTAACCAATCTTGTGCATCCAATAGGTGTGTTTGTGTCATTGGATGATCAATTAGGTCATTTTCGTCCTCCCTAGGCTTATTCTTGTCCAATTAGGGTTTTTAACCAATCTTGTGCATCCAATAGGTGTGTTTGTGTCATTGGATGATCAATTAGGTCCTTTTCGTCCTCCCTAGGCATATTCTTGTCCAATTAGGGTTTTTAACCAATCTTGTCCATCCAATAAGTTGAGTTGTGTCATTGGATTAACATTTAGGTCATTTACGTCCTCCCTAGGCTTATTCTTGTCCAATTAGGTTTTTTAACCAATCTTGTGCATCCAATAAGTTCATTTGTGTCATTGGATTAACATTTAGGTCATTTTCGTCCTGCCTAGGCATATTCTTGTCCACTTAGGGTTTTTAACCAATCTTGTGCATCCAATAGGTGTGTTTGTGTCATTGGATGATCAATTAGGTTATTTTCGTCCTCCCTAGGCTTATTCTTGTCCAATTAGGGTTTCTAACCAATCTTGTGCATCCAATAAGTTGAGTTGTGTCATTGGATTAACATTTAGGTCATTTTCGTCCTCCCTAGGCTTATTCTTCTCCAATTAGGGATTTTAACCAATCTTGTGCATCCAATAAGTTCATTTGTGTCATTGGATTAACATTTAGGTCATTTTCGTCCTCCCTAGGCATATTCTTGTCCAATTAGAGTTTTAGACCAATCTTGTGCATCCAATAGGTGTGTTTGTGTCATTGGATGATCAATTAGGTTATTTTCGTCCTCCCTAGGCTTATTCTTATCCAATTAGGGTTTTTAACTAATCTTGTGCATCCAATAAGTTCATTTGTGTCATTGGATGATCAATTAGGTCATTTTCTCTAGGCATATTCTTGTCCAATTAGGGTTTTTAACCAATCTTGTGCATCCAATAGGTGTGTTTGTGTCATTGGATGATCAATTAGGTCATTTTCGTCCTCCCTAGGCTTATTCTTGTCCAATTAGGGTTTTTAACCAATCTTGTGCATCCAATACGTTGAGTTGTGTCATTGGATTAACATTTAGGTCATTTTCGTCCTCCCTAGGCATATTCTTGTCCAATTAGGGTTTTTAACCAATCTTGTGCATCCAATAGGTGTGTTTGTGTCATTGGATGATCAATTAGGTCATTTTCGTCCTCCCTAGGCTTATTCTTGTCCAATTAGGGTTTTTAACCAATCTTGTGCATCCAATAGGTGTGTTTGTGTCATTGGATGATCAATTAGGTCATTTTCGTCCTCCCTAGGCTTATTCTTGTCCAATTAGGGTTTTTAACCATTCTTGTGCATCCAATAGGTGTGTTTGTGTCATTGGATGATCAATTAGGTCATTGTTGTCCTCCCTAGGCTTATTCTTGTCCAATTAGGGTTTTTAACCAATCTTGTGCATCCAATAGGTGTGTTTGTGTCATTGGATGATCAATTAGGTCATTTTCGTCCTCCCTAGGCTTATTCTTGTCCAATTAGGGTTTTTAACCAATCTTGTGCATCCAATAGGTGTGTTTGTATCATTGGATGATCAATTAGGTCATTTTTGTCCTCCCTAGGCTTATTCTTGTCCAATTAGGAATTTTAACCAATCTTGTGCATCCAATAGGTGTGTTTGTGTCATTGGATGATCAATTAGGTCATTTTCGTCCTCCCTAGGCTTATTCTTGTCCAATTAGGGTTTTTAACCAATCTTGTGCATCCAATAGGTGTGTTTGTGTCATTGGATGATCAATTAGGTCATTTTCGTCCTCCCTAGGCTTATTCTTGACCAATTAAGGTTTTTAACCAATCTTGTGCATCCGATAAGTTTGTTTGTGTCATTGAATTAATATTTAGGTCATTTTCGTCCTCCCTAGGCATATTCTTGTCCAATTAGGGTTTTTAACCAATCTTGTGCATCCAATAGGTGTGTTTGTGTCATTGGATAATCAATTAGGTCATTTTCGTCCTCCCTAGGCTTATTCTTGTCCAATTAGGGTTTTTAACCAATCTTGTGCATCCAATAAGTTCATTTGTGTCATTGGATTAACATTTAATTCATTTTCGTCCTCCCTAGGCATATTCTTGTCCAATTAGGGTTTTTAACCAATCTTGTGCATCCAATAGGTGTGTTTGTGTCATTGGATGATCAATTAGGTCATTTTCGTCCTCCCTACGCTTATTCTTGTCCAATTAGGTGTTTTAACCAATCTTGTGCATCCAATAAGTTGAGTTGTGTCATTGGATTAACATTTAGGTCATTTTCGTTCTCCCTAGGCTTATTCTTGTCCAATTAGGGTTTTTAACCAATCTTGTGCATCCAATAGGTGTGTTTGTGTCATTGGATGATCAATTAGGTCATTTTCGTCCTCCCTAGGCTTATTCTTGTCCAATTAGGGTTTTTAACCATTCTTGTGCATCCAATAGGTGTGTTTGTGTCATTGGATGATCAATTAGGTCATTTTCGTCCTCCCTAGGCTTATTATTGTCCTATTAGGGTTTTTAACCAATCTTGTGCATCCAATAAGTTCATTTGTGTCATTGGATGATCAATTAGGTCATTTTCGTCCTCCCTAGGCATATTCTTGTCCAATTAGGGTTTTTAACCAATCTTGTGCGTCCAATAGGTGTGTTTGTGTCATTGGATGATCAATTAGGTCATTTTCGTCCTCCCTAGGCTTATTCTTGTCCATTTAGGGTTTTTAACCAATCTTGTGCATCCGATAAGTTTGTTTGTGTAATTCAATTAATAGTTAGGTCATTTTCGTCCTCCCTAGGCATATTCTTGTCCAATTAGGGTTTTTAACCAATCTTGTGCATCCAATAGGTGTGTTTGTGTCATTGGATGATCAATTAGGTCATTTTCGTCCTCCCTAGGCTTATTCTTGTCCAATTAGGGTTTCTAACCAATCTTGTGCATCTAATAGGTGAGTTTGTGTCATTGGATTAACATTTAGGTCATTTTCGTCATCCCTAGGCATATTCTTGTCCAATTAGGGTTTTTAACCAATCTTGTGCATCCAATAGGTGTGTTTGTGTCATTGGATGATCAATTAGGTCATTTTCGTCCTCCCTAGGCTTATTCTTGTCCAATTAGGGTTTTTAACCAATCTTGTGCATCCAATAAGTTGAGTAGTGTCATTGGATTAACATTTAGGTCATTTTCGTCCTCCCTAGGATTATTCTTGTCCAGTTAGGGTTTTTAACCAATCTTGTGCATCCAATAAGTTCATTTGTGTCATTGGATTAACATTTAGGTCATTTTCGTCATCCCTAGGCATATTCTTGTCCAATTAGGGTTTTTAACCAATCTTGTGCATCCAATAGGTGTGTTTGTGTCATTGGATGATAAATTAGGTTATTTTCATCCTCCCTAGGCTTACTCTTGTCCAATTAGGGTTTTTAACCAATCTTGTGCATCCAATAGGTGTGTTTGTGTCATTGGATGATCAATTAGGTCATTTTCGTCCTCCATAGGCTTATTCTTGTCCAATTAGGGTTTTTAACCAATCTTGTGCATCCAATAGGTGTTTAACCAATCTTGTGCATCCAATAGGTGTGTTTGTGGCAATAGATGATCAATTAGGTCATTTTCGTCCTCCCTAGGCTTATTCTTGTCCAATTAGGGTTTTTAACCAATCTTGTGCATCCAATAGGTGTGTTTGTGTCATTGGATGATCAATTATGTCATTGGATGATCAATTACGTCATTTACGTCCTCCCTAGGTGATATGATCTTAATAGTCATGGTTTACTTTAAGGATCGTTCTAGGTTGGAAACTTACAAATTTGAGTGAAAATCCCGTAAAAACTGCAGAATGCGATAAAAGGAGCTGTGAAACTCCGATTCGGCCGATTCCAAAACGAGGTGAAAGATGACGTTCCGAAACGCAAGTTAGGCTTTTGAATCACCGAAAACCAGTATATAGAACTCGAGATATGAATGCAGTTTACTGATCACGAAAATTGGAAGAATTGGGGGTATTAGGATTTGATGTAAAGGAAACTCAATATTATTATTCAGCAAAGAAACCAAGAACAAAATGGTGCCACAATCTAAGGATTGATAAACCAAGAAGAACGCCACAAGGATTAACAACCTTGATAAGTTCTAGATGAATTCTTTCAAGAACTCTAGAGAGCAAAGCCTCACAAAAACAATGTTCAAAAATCCGCCTTAAGAAAAATAAGGGTTTGCCTTTTATAATGGCAACTCCTAAAAAGTTCTCTAAATTTGGCCCAACTGAAATTTTAACAGTTACACCCAAATTTCTTATTAATTTAGTCTATTAATTTAAGTAAAACTAATATTAAAATTTGATAACACATAAATGCCGCCTTCATTCCTTAACTTCTTCAATTTGGGTTAAGCAATTGACAATCTTGGGCTTCAATTCTTCATGAGTTGTACTTGCTTCAAATAAAGTGGCTATCAAGTTATTTAGAACCTCCTTCGCCTTCTTTGACCTTGCTCTTGTCATTGGGGTTCCAAGACCTTGAATATCCTCTAGGCTTTCTTTGTTGGTTATGCATTTTATGTCCTCATCACTAGGCATATTCTTGTCCAATTAGGGTTTTTAACCAATCTTGTGCATCTAATAGGTGTGTTTGTGTCATTGGATGATCAATTAGGTCATTTTCGTCCTTTCTAGGCTTATTCTTGTCCAATTAGGGTTTTTAACCAATCTTGTGCATCCAATAGGTGTGTTTGTGTCATTGGATGATCAATTAGGTCATTTTCGTCCTCCCTAGGCTTATTCTTGTCCAATTAGGGTTTTTAACCAATCTTGTGCATCCAATAAGTTGAGTTGTGTCATTGGATTAACATTTAGGTCATTTTCGTCCTCCCTAGGCTTATTCTTGAACAATTAGGGTTTTTAACCAATCTTGTGCGTCCAATAGGTGTGTTTGTGTCATTGGATGATCAATTAAGTCATTTTCGTCCTCCCTAGGCTTATTCTTGTCCAATTAGGGTTTTTAACCAATCTTGTGCGTCCGATAAGTTTGTTTGTGTCATTGAATTAATATTTAGGTCATTTTCGTCCTCCCTAGGCATATTCTTGTCCAATTAGGGTTTTTAACCAATCTTGTGCATCCAATAGGTGTGTTTGTGTCATTGGATGATCAATTAGATCATTTACGCCCTCCCTAGGCTTATTCTTGTCCAATTAGGGTTTTTAACCAATCTTGTGCATCCAATAAGTTCATTTGTGTCATTGGATAATCAATTAGGTCATTTTCGTCCTCCCTAGGCTTATTCTTGTCTAATTAGGGTTTTAACCAATCTTGTGCATCCAATAAGTTCATTTGTGTCATTGGATTAACATTTAGGTCATATTCGTCCTCCCAAGGCATATTCTTGTCCAATTAGGGTTTTTAACCAATCTTGTGCTTCCAATAGGTGTGTTTGTGTCAGTGGATGATCAATTAGGTCATTTTCGTCCTCCATAGGCTTATTATTGTCCAATTAGGGTTTTTAACCAATCTTGTGCATCCAATAAGTTTGTTTGTGTCATTGAATTAATATTTAGGTCATTTTCGTCCTCCCTAGGCATATTCTTGTCCAATTAGGGTTTTTAACAAATCTTGTGCATCCAATAGGTGTGTTTGTGTCATTGGATGATCAATTAGGTCATTTACGCCCTCCCTAGGCTTATTCTTGTCCAATTAGGGTTTTTAACCAATCTTGTGCATCCAATAAGTTCATCTGTGTCATTGGATGATCAATTAGGTCATTTTCGTCCTCCCTAGGCTTATTCTTGTCTAATTAGGGTTTTAACCAATCTTGTGCATCCAATAAGTTCATTTGTGTCATTGGATTAACATTTAGGTCATATCCGTCCTCCCAAGGCATATTCTTGTCCAATTAGGGTTTTTAACCAATCTTGTGCATTCAATAGGTGTGTTTGTGTCATTGGATGATCAATTCGGTCATTTTCGTCCTCCCTAGGCTTATTCTTGTCCAATTAGGGTTTGTAACCAATCTTGTGCATCCAATAGGTGTGTTTGTGTAATTGGATGATCAATTAGGTCATATTCGCCCTCCCTAGGCTTATTCTTGTCCAATTAGGGTTTTTAACCAATCTTGTGCATCCAATAAGTTCATTTGGGCCATTGGATTAACATTTAGGTCATTTTCGTCCTCCCTAGGCATATTCTTGTCCAATTAGGGTTTTTAACCAATCTTGTGCTTCCAATAGGTGTGTTTGTGTCATTGGATGATCAATTAGGTCATTTTCGTCCTCCCTAGGCTTATTCTTGTCCAATTAGGGTTTTTAACCAATCTTGTGCATCCAATAGGTGTGTTTGTGTCATTGGATGATCAATTAGGTCATTTCATCCTCCCTAGGCATATTCTTGTCCAATTAGGGTTTTTAACCGATCGTGTGCATCCAATAGGTGTGTTTGTGTAATTGGATGATCAATTAGGTCATTTTCATCCTCCCTAGGATTATTCTTGTCCAATTAGGGTTTTTAACCAATCTTGTGCATCCAATAAGTTTGTTTGTGTCATTGAATTAATATTTAGGTCATTTTCGTAGTCCCTAGGCATATTCTTGTCCAATTAGGGTTTTTAACCAATCTTGTGCATCCAATAGGTGTGTTTGTGTCATTGGATGATCAATTAGGTCATTTTCGTACTCCCTAGGCTTATTCTTGTCCAATTAGGGTTTTTAACCAATCTTGTGCATCCAATAAGTTCATTTGTGTCATTGGATTAACATTTAGGTCATATCCGTCCTCCCTAGGCATATTCTTGTCCAATTAGGGTTTTTAACCAATCTTGTGCATTTAATTGGTGTGTTTGTGTCATTGGATGTTCAATTAGGTCATTTTCGTCCTCCTTAGGCTTATTCTTGTCCAATTAGGGTTTTTAACCAATCTTGTGCATCCAATAAGTTTGTTTGTGTCATTGAATTAATATTTAGGTCATTTTGGTCCTCCCTAGGCATATTCTTGTCCAATTAGGGTTTTTAACCAATCTTGTGCATTCAATAGGTGTGTTTGTGTCATTGGATGATCAATTAGGTCATTTTCGTCCTCCCTAGGCTTATTCTTGTCCAATTAGGGTTTTTAACCAATCTTGTGCATCCAATAAGTTCATTTGTGTCATTGGATGATCAATTAGGTCATTTTCGTCCTCCCTAAGCTTATTCTTGTCCAACTAGGGTTTTTAACCAATCTTGTGCCTCCAATAGGTGTGTTTGTGTCATTAGATGATCAATTAGGTCATTTTCGTCCTCCCTAGGCTTATTCTTGTCCAATTAGGGTTTTTAACCAATCTTGTGCATCCAATAAGTTCATTAGTGTCATTGGATGATCAATTAGGTCATTTTCGTCCTCCCTAGGCATGTTCTTGTCCAACTATGGTTTTTACCAATCTTGTGCATCCAATAGGTGTGTTCGTGTCATTGGATGATTAATTAGGTCATTTTCGTCCTCCCTAGGCTTATTCTTGTCCAATTAGGGTTTTTAACCAATCTTGTGCATCCAATAGGTGTGTTTGTGTCATTGGATGATCAATTAGGTCATTTTCGTCCTCCCTAGGCTTATTCTTGTCCAATTAGGGTTTTTAACCAATCTTGTGCATCCAATAGGTGTTTTTGTTTCATTGGATGATCAATTCGGTCATTTTCGTCCTCCCTAGGCTTATTCTTGTCCAATTAGGGTTTTTAACCAATCTTGTGCATCCAATAAGTTCATTTGTGTCATTGGATTAACATTTAGGTCATATCCGTCCTCCCTAGGCATATTCTTGTCCAATTAGGGTTTTTAACCAATCTTGTGCGTCCAATAAGTTCATTTGTGTTATTGGATTAACATTTAGGTCATATTCGTCCTCCTTAGGCATATTCTTGTCCAATTAGGGTTTTTAACCAATCTTGTGCATCCAATAGGTGTGTTTGTGTCATTGGATGATCAATTAGGTCATTTTCGTCCTCCCTAGGCTTATTCTTGTCCAATTAGGGTTTTTAACCAATCTTGTGCATCCAATAGGTGTGTTTGTGTCATTGGATGATCAATTAGGTCATTTTCGTCCTCCCTAGGCTTATTCTTGTCCAATTAGCGTTTTTAATCAATCTTGTGCATCCAATAGGTGTGTTTGTGTCATTGGATGATCAATTAGGTCATTTTCGTCCTCCCTAGGCTTATTCTTGTCCAATTAGGGTTTTTAACCAATCTTGTGCATCCAATAGGTGCGTTTGTGGCAATGGATGATCAATTTGGTCATTTTCGTCCTCCCTAGGCTTATTCTTGTCCAATTAGGGTTTTTAACCAATCTTGTGCATCCAATAGGTGTGTTTGTGTCATTGGATGATCAATTAGGTCATTTTCGTCCTCCCTAGGCTTATTCTTGTCCAATTAGGGTTTTTAACCAATCTTGTGCATCCAATAGGTGTGTTTGTGTCATTGGATGATCAATTAGGTCATTTTCGTCCTCCCTAGGCTTATTCTTGTCCAATTAGGGTTTTTAACAAATCTTGTGCATCCAATAAGTTCATTAGTGTCATTGGATGATCAAATAGGTCATTTTCGTCCTCCCTAGGCATATTCTTGTCCAATTAGGGTTTTTAACTAATCTTGTGCATCCAATAGGTGTGTTTGTGTCATTGGATGATCAATTAGGTCATTTTCGTCCTCCCTAGGCTTATTCTTGTCCAACTAGGGTTTTTAACCAATCTTGTGCATCCAATAAGTTTGTTTGTGTCATTGAATTAATATTTAGGTCATTTTCGTCCTCCCTAGGCTTATTCTTGTCCAATTAGGGTTTTTAACCAATCTTGTGCATCCAATAGGTGTGTTTGTGTCATTGGATGATCAATTAGGTCATTTTCGTCCTCACTAGCCTTATTCTTGTCCAATTAGGTTTTTTAACCAATCTTGTGCATCCCATAAGTTGAGTTGTGTCATTGGATTAACATTTAGGTCATTTTCGTTCTCCCTAGGCTTATTCTTGTCCAATTAGGGTTTTTAACCAATCTTGTGCATCCGATAAGTTTGTTTGCGTCATTGAATTAATATTTAGGTCATTTTCGTCCTCCCTAGGCATATTCTTGTCCAATTAGGGTTTTTAACCAATCTTGTGCATCCAATAGGTGTGTTTTTGTCATTGGATGATCAATTAGGTCATTTTCGTCCTCCCTAGGCTTATTCTTGTCCAATTAGGGTTTTTAACCAATCTTGTGCATCCAATAAGTTCATTTGTGTCATTGGATTAACATTTAGGTCATATCCGTCCTCCCTAGGCATATTCTTGTCCAATTAGGGTTTTTAACCAATCTTGTGCATCCAATAGGTGTGTTTCTGTCATGGGATGATCAATTAGGTCATTTTCGTCCTCCCTAGGCTTATTCTTGTCCAATTAGGGTTTTTAACCAATCTTGTGCATCCAATAAGTTCATTTGTGTCATTGGATTAACATTTAGGTCATATCCGTCCTCCCTAGGCATATTCTTGTCCAATTAGGGTTTTTAACCAATCTTGTGCATCCAATAAGTGTGTTTGTGTCATTGAATGATCAATTAGGTCATTTTCGTTCTCCCTAGGCTTATTCTTGTCCAATTAGGGTTTTTAACCAATCTTGTGCATCCAATAACTTTGTTTGTGTCATTGAATTAATATTTAGGTCATTTTCGTCCTCCCTAGGCATATTCTTGTCCAATTAGGGTTTTTAACCAATCTTGTGCATCCAATAGGTGTGTTTGTGTCATTGGATGATCAATTAGGTCATTTTCGTCCTCCCTAGGCTTATTCTTGTCCAATTAGGGTTTTTAACCAATCTTGTGCATCCAATAGGTGTGTTTGTGTCATTGGATGATCAATTAGGCCATTTTCGTCCTCCCAAGGCATATTCTTGTCCAATTAGGGTTTTTAACGAATCTTGTTCATCCAATAGGTGTTTTTGTGTCATTGGATGATCAATTAGGTTATTTTCGTCCTCCCTAGGCATATTCTTGTCCAATTAGAATTTTTAACCAATCTTGTGCATCCAATAGGTGTGTTTGTGTCATTGGATGATCAATTAGGTCATTTTCGTCCTCCCTAGGCTTATTCTTGTCCAATTAGGGTTTTTAACCAATCTTGTGCATCCAATAGGTGTGTTTGTGTCATTGGATGATCAATTAGGTCATTTTCGTCCTCCCTAGGCTTATTCTTGTCCAATTAGGGTTTTTAACCAATCTTGTGCATCCAATAGGTGTGTTTGTGTGATTGGATGATCAATTAGGTCATTTTCGTACTCCCTAGGCTTATTCTTGTCCAATTAGGGTTTTTAACAAATCTTGTGCATCCAATAAGTTCATTTGTGTCATTGGATTATCAATTAGGTCATTTTCGTCCTCCCTAGGCATATTCTTGTCCAACTAGGGTTTTTAACCAATCTTGTGCATCCAATAGGTGTGTTTGTGTCATTGGATGATCAATTAGGTCATTTTCGTCCTCCTTAGGCTTATTCTTGTCCAATTAGGTTTTTTAACCAATCTTGTGCTTCCAATAGGTGTGTTTGTGTCATTGGATGATCAATTAGGTCATTTTCGTCCTCCCTAGGCTTATTCTTGTCCAATTAGGGTTTTTAACCAATCTTGTGCATCCAATAGGTTGAGTTGTGTCATTGGATTAACATTTAGGTCATTTTCGTCCTCCCTAGGCATATTCTTGTCCAATTAGGGTTTTTAACCAATCTTGTGCATCCAATAGGTGTGTTTGTGTCATTGGATGATCAATTAGGTCATTTTCGTCCTCCCTAGGCTTATTCTTGTCCAATTAGGGTTTTTAACCAATCTTGTGCATCCAATAGGTGTGTTTGTGTCATTGGATGATCAATTAGGTCATTTTCGTCCTCCCTAGGCTTATTCTTGTCCAATTAGGGTTTTTAACCATTCTTGTGCATCCAATAGGTGTGTTTGTGTCATTGGATGATCAATTAGGTCATTGTTGTCCTCCCTAGGCTTATTCTTGTCCAATTAGGGTTTTTAACCAATCTTGTGCATCCAATAGGTGTGTTTGTGTCATTGGATGATCAATTAGGTCATTTTCGTCCTCCCTAGGCTTATTCTTGTCCAATTAGGGTTTTTAACCAATCTTGTGCATCCAATAGGTTTAGTTGTGTCATTGGATTAACATTTAGGTCATTTTCGTTCTCCCTAGGCTTATTCTTGTCCAATTAGGGTTTTTAACCAATCTTGTGCATCCAATAAGTTCATTTGTGTCATTGGATTAACATTTAGGTCATATCCATCCTCCCTAGGCTTATTCTTGTCCAATTAGGGTTTTTAACCAATCTTGTGCATCCAATAGGTGTGTTTGTGTCATTGGATGATCAATTAGGTCATTTTCGTCCTCCCTAGGCTTATTCTTGTCCAATTAGGGTTTTTAACCAATCTTGTGCATCCAATAAGTTTGTTTGTGTCATTGAATTAATATTTGGGTCATTTTCGTCCTCCCTAGGCATATTCTTGTCCAATTAGGGTTTTAAACCAATCTTGTGCATCCAATAGGTGTGTTTGTGTCATTGGATGATCAATTAGGTCATTTTTGTCCTCCCTAGACTTATTCTTGTCCAATTATGGTTTTTAACCAATCTTGTGCATCCAATAGGTGTGTTTGTGTCATTGGATTATCAATTAGGTCATTTTCGTCCTCCCTAGGCATATTCTTGTCCAATTAGGGTTTTTAACCAATCTTGTGCATCCAATTGGTGTGTTTGTGTCATTGGATGATCAATTAGGTCATTTTCGTCCTCCCTATGCTTATTCTTGTCCAATTAGGGTTTTTAACTAATCTTGTGCATCCAATAGGTGTGTTTGTGTCATTGGATGATCAATTAGGTCATTTTCGTCCTCCCTAGGCTTATTCTTGTCCAATTAGGGTTTTTAACCAATCTTGTGCATCCAATAGGTGTGTTTGTGTCATTGGATGATCAATTAGGTCATTTTCGTCCTCCCTAGGCTTATTCTTGTCCAATTAGGGTTTTTAACCAATCTTGTGCATCCAATAAGTTCATTTGTGTCATTGGATTAACATTTAGGTCATTTTCGTCCTCCCTAGGCATATTCTTGTCCAATTAGGGTTTTTAACCAATCTTATGCATCCAATAGCTGTATTTGTGTCATTGGATGATCAATTAGGTTATTTTCGTCCTCCTTAGGCTTATTCCTGTCCAATTATGGTTTTTAACTAATCTTGTGCATCCAATAAGTTCATTTGTGTCATTGGATGATCAATGAGGTCATTTTCGTCCTCCCTAGGCATATTCTTGTCCAATTAGGGTTTTTAACCAATCTTGTGCATCCAATAGGTGTGTTTGTGTCATTGGATGATCAATTAGGTCATTTTCGTCCTCCCTAGGCTTATTCTTGTCCAATTAGGGTTTTTAACCAATCTTGTGCATCCAATAACTTTGTTTGTGTCATTGAATTAATATTTAGGTTATTTTCCTCCTCCCTACGCATATTCTTGTCCAATTAGGGTTTTTAACCAATCTTGTGCATCCAATAGGTGTGTTTGTGTCATTGGATGATCAATTAGGTCATTTGCGTCCTCCATAGGCTTATTCTTGTCCAATTAGGATTTTTAACCAATCTTGTGCATCCAATAAGTTGAGTTGTGTCATTGGATTGACATTTAGGTCATTTTCGTCCTCCCTAGGCTTATTCTTGTCCAATTAGGGTTTTTAACCAATCTTGTGCATCCAATAGGTGTGTTTTTTTCATTGGATGATCAATTAGGGTTTTTAACCAATCTTGTGCATCCAATAAGTTCATTTGTGTCATTGGATTAACATTTAGGTCATTTTCGTCCTCCCTAGGCATATTCTTGTCCAGTTAGGGTTTTTAACCAATCTTGTGCATCCAATAGGTGTGTTTGTCTCATTGGATGATCAATTAGGTTATTTTCATCCTCCCTAGGCATATTCTTGTCCAATTAGGGTTTTTAACCAATCTTGTGCATCCAATAGGTGTGTTTGTGTCATTGGATGACCAATTAAGTCATTTTCGTCCTCAATAGGCATATTCTTGTCCAATTAGGGTTTTTAACCAATCTTGTGCATCCAATAGGTGTGTCTGTGGCAATGGATGACCAATTAGGTCATTTTCGTCCTCCCTAGGCTTATTCTTGTCCAATTAGGGTTTTTAACCAATCTTGTGCATCCAATAGGTGTGTTTGTGTCATTGGATGATCAATTAGGTCATTTTCGTCCTCCCTAGGCTTATTCTTGTCCAATTAGGGTTTTTAACCAATCTTGTGCATCCAATAGGTGTGTTTGTGTCATTGGATGATCAATTAGGTCATTTTCGTCCTCCCTAGGCTTATTCTTGTCCAATTAGGGTTTTTAACCAATCTTGTGCATCTAATAGGTGTGTTTGTGTCATTGGATGATCAATTAGGTCATTTTCGTCCTCCCTAGGCATATACTTGTCCAATTAGGGTTTTTAACCAATCTTGTGCATCCAATAGGTGTGTTTATGTCATTGGATGATCAATTAGGTCATTTTCGTCCTCCCTAGGCTTATTCTTGTCCAATTAGGGTTTTTAACCAATCTTGTGGATCCAATAAGTTTGTTTATGTCATTGAATTAATATTTAGTTCATTTTTGTCCTCCCTAGGCATATTCTGGTCCAATTAGGGTTTTTAACCAATCTTGTGCATCCAATAGGTGTGTTTGTGTCATTGGATGATCAATTAGGTCATTTTCGTCCTCCCTAGGCTTATTCTTGTCCAATTAGGGTTTTTAACCAATCTTGTGCTTCCAATAGGTGTGTTTGTGTCATTGGATGATCAATTAGGTCATTTCCGTCCTCCCTAGGCTTATTCTTGTCCAATTAGGGTTTTTAACCAATCTTGTGCATCCAATAGGTGTGTTTGTGTCATTGGATGATCAATTAGGTCATTTACGCCCTCCCTAGGCTTATTCTTGCCCAATTAGGGTTTTTAACCAATCTTGTGCATCCAATAAGTTCATTTGTGTCATTGGATTAACAGTTAGGTCATTTTCGTCCTCCCTAGGCATATTCTTGTCCAATTAGGGTTTTTAACCAATCTTGTGCTTCCAATAGGTGTGTTTGTGTCATTGGATGATCAATTACGTCATTTTCGTCCTCCCTAGGCTTATTCTTGTCCAATTAGGGTTTTTAACCAATCTTGTGCATCCAATAAGTTCATTTATGTCACTGGATGATCAATTAGGTCATTTTCGTCCTCCCTAGGCATATTCTTGTCCAACTAGGGTTTTTAACCAATCTTGTCCTTCCAATAGGTGTGTTTGTGTCATTGGATGATCAATTAGGTCATTTTCGTCCTCCCTAGGCTTATTCTTGTCCAATTAGGGTTTTTAACCAATCATGTGCATCCAAAAACTTTATTTGTGTCATTGAATTAATATTTAGGTCATTTTCGTCCTCCCTAGGCATATTCTTGTCCAATTAGGGTTTTTTAACCAATCTTGTGCATCCAATAAGTTGAGTTGTGTCATTGGATTAGCATTTAGGTCATTTTCGTCCTCCATAGGCTTATTCTTGTCCAATTAGGGTTTTTAACCAATCTTGTGCATCCAATAAGTTCATTTGTGTCATTGGATTAACATTTAGGTCATTTTCGTCCTCCCTAGGGATATTCTTGTCCAATTAGGGTTTTTAACAAATCTTGTGCATCCAATAGGTGTGTTTGTGTCATTGGATGATCAATTAGGTCATTTTCGTCCTCCCTAGGCTTATTCTTGTCCAATTAGGGTTTTTAACCAATCTTGTGCATTAATAGGTGTGTTTGTGTCATTGGATGATCAATTAGGTCATTTTCGTCCTCCCTAGGCTTATTCTTGTCCAATTAGGGTTTTTAACCAATCTTGTGCATCCAATAGGTGTGTTTGTGTCATTGGATGATCAATTAGGTCATTTTCGTCCTCCCTAGGCTTATTCTTGTCCAATTAGGGTTTTTAACCAATCTTGTGCATCCAATAGGTGTGTTTGTGTCATTGGATGATCAATTAGGTCATTTTTGTCCTCCCTAGGCTTATTTTTGTCCAATTAGTGTTTTTAACCAATCTTGTGCATCCAATAAGTTCATTTGTGTCATTGGATGATCAATTAGGTCATTTTCATCCTCCCTAGGCATATTCATGTCCAACTATGGTTTTTAACCAATCTTGTGCATCCAATAGGTGTGTTTGTGTGATTGGATGATCAATTAGGTCATTTTCGTCCTCCCTAGGCTTATTCTTGTCCAATTAGGGTTTTTAACCAATCTTGTGCATCCAATAGGTGTGTTTGTGTCATTGGATGATCAATTAGGTCATTTTCGTCCTCCCTAGGCTTATTCTTGTCCAATTAGGGTTTTTAACCAATCTTGTGCATCCAATAGGTGTGTTTGTGTCATTGGATGATCAATTAGGTCATTTTTATCCTCCCTAGGCTTATTCTTGTCCAATTAGGATTTTTAACCAATCTTGTGCATCCAATAGGTGTGTTTGTGTCATTGGATGATCAATTAGGTCATTTTTATCCTCCCTAGGCTTATTCTTGTCCAATTAGGATTTTTAACCAATCTTGTGCATCCAATAGGTGTGTTTGTGTCATTGGATGATCAATTAGGTCATTTTCGTCCTCCCTAGGCTTATTCTTGTCCAATTAGGGTTTTTAACCAATCTTGTGCATCCAATAGGTGTGTTTGTGTCATTGGATGATCAATTAGGTCATTTTCGTCCACCCTAGGCTTATTCTTGTCCAATTAGGGTTTTTAACTAATTTTGTGCATCCAATAAGTTCATTTGTGTCATTGGATGATCAATTAGGTAATTTTCGTCCTCCCTAGGCATATTCTTGTACAACTAGGGTTTTTAACCAATCTTGTGCATCCAATAAGTTCATTTGTGACATTGGATGACCAATTAGGTCATTTTCGTCCTCCCTAGGCATATTCTTGTCCAACTAGGGTTTTTAACCAATCTTGTGCATCCAATAGGTGTGTTTGTGTCATTGGATGATCAATTAGGTCATTTTCGTCCTCCTTAGGCTTATTCTTGTCCAATTAGGTTTTTTAACCAATCTTGTGCTTCCAATAGGTGTGTTTGTGTCATTGGATGATCAATTAGGTCATTTTCGTCCTCCCTAGGCTTATTCTTGTCCAATTAGGGTTTTTAACCAATCTTGTGCATCCAATAACTTTGTTTGTGTCATTGAATTAATATTTAGGTCATTTTCGTCCTCCCTAGGCATATTCTTGTCCAATTAGGGTTTTTAACCAATCTTGTGCATCCAATAGGTGTGTTTGTGTCATTGGATGATAGGTCATTTTCGCCCTCCCTAGGCTTATTCTTGTTCAATTAGGATTTTTAACCAATCTTGTGCATCCAATAAGTTCATTTGTGTCATTGGATTAACATTTAGGTCATTTTCGTCCTCCCTAGGCATATTCTTGTCCAATTAGGGTTTTTAACCAATCTTGTGCATCCAATAGGTGTGTTTGTGTCATTGGATGATCAATTAGGTCATTTTCGTCCTCCTTAGGCTTATTCTTGACCAATTAGGGTTTTTAACCAATCTTGTGCATCCAATAAGTTGAGTTGTGTCATTGGATTAGCATTTAGGTCATTTTCGTCCTACCTAGGCATATTCTTGTCCAATTAGGGTTTTGAACCAATCTTGTGCTTCCAATAGGTGTGTTTGTGTCATTGGATGATCAATTAGGTCATTTTCGTCCTCCCTAGGCTTATTCTTGTCCAATTAGGGTTTTCAACCAATCTTGTGCATCCAATAACTTTGTTTGTGTCATTGAATTAATATTTAGGTTATTTTCGTCCTCCCTAGGCATATTCTTGTCCAATTAGGGTTTTTAACCAATCATGTGCATCCAACAAGTTTGTTTATGTCATTGAATTAATATTTAGGTCATTTTCGTCCACCCTAAGCATATTCTTGTCCAATTAGGGTTTTTAACCAATCTTGTGCATCCAATAGGTGTGTTTGTGTCATTGGATGATCAATTAGGTCATTTTCGTCCTCCCTAGGCTTATTCTTGTCCAATTAGGGTTTTTAACCAATCTTGTGCATCCAATAGGTGTGTTTGTGTCATTGGATGATCAATTAGGTCATTTTCGTCCTCCCTAGGCATATTCTTGTCCGATTAGGGTTTTTAACCAATCTTGTGTATCCAATAGGTGTGTTTGTGTCATTGGATGATCAATTAGGTCATTTTCGTCCTACCTAGGCATATTCTTGTCCAATTAGGGTTTTTAACCAATCTTGTGCATCCAATAGGTGTGTTTGTGTCATTGGATGATCAATTAGGTCATTTTCGTCCTCCCTAGGCTTATTCTTGTCCAAATAGGGTTTTAGACCAATCTTGTGCATCCAATAGGTGTGTTTGTGGCATTGGATGATCAATTAGGTTATTTTCGTCCTCCCTAGGCTTATTCTTTTCCAATTAGGGTTTTTAACTAATCTTGTGCATCCGATAAGTTTGTTTGTGTCATTGAATTAATATTTAGGTCATTTTCGTCCTCCCAAGGCTTATTCTTGCCCAATAGGGTTTTTAACCAATCTTATGCATCCAATAAGTTGAGTTGTGTCATTGGATTAACATTTAGGTCATTTTCGTCCTCCCTAGGCTTATTCTTGTCCAATTAGGGTTTTTAACCAATCTTGTGCATCCAATAGGTGTCTTTGTGTCATTGGATGATCAATTAGGTCATTTTCGTCCTCCCTAGGCTTATTCTTGCCCAATAGGGTTTTTAACCAGTCTTGTGCATCCAATAAGTTGAGTTGTGTCATTGGATTAACATTTAGGTCATTTTCGTCCTCCCTAGGCTTATTCTTGTCCAATTAGGGTTTTTAACCAATCTTGTGCATCCAATAGGTGTGTTTGTGTCATTGGATGATCAATTAGGTCATTTTCGTCCTCCCTAGGCTTATTCTTGTCCAAATAGGGTTTTAGACCAATCTTGTGCATCCAATAGGTGTGTTTGTGTCATTGGATGATCAATTAGGTCACTTTCGTCCTCCCGATGCTTATTCTTGTCCAATTAGAGTTTTTAACTAATCTTGTGCATCCGATAAGTTTGTTTGTGTCATTGAATTAGTATTTAGGTCATTTTCGTCCTCCCTAGGCATATTCTTGTCCAATTAGGGTTTTTAACCAATCTTGTGCATCCAATAGGTGTGTTTGTGTCATTGGATGATCAATTAGGTCATTTTCGTCCTCCCTAGGCTTATTCTTGTCCAATTAGGGTTTTTAACCAATCTTGTGCTTCCAATAGGTGTGTTTGTGTCATTGGATGATCAATTAGGTCATTTTCGTCCTCCCTAGGCTTATTCTTGTCCAATTAGGGTTTTTAACCAATCTTGTACATCCAATAAGTTGAGTTGTGTCATTGGATTAACATTTAGGTCATTTTCGTCCACCTTAGGCTTATTCTTGTCCAATTAGGGTTTTTAACCAATCTTGTGCATCCAATAGGTGTGTTTGTGTCATTGGATGATCAATTAGGTCATTTTCGTCCTCCCTAGGCATATTCTTGTCCAATTAGGGTTTTTAACCAATCTTGTGCATCCAATATGTTTGTTTGTTTCATTGAATTAATATTTAGGTCATTTTCGTCCTCCCTAGACATATTCTTGTCCAATTAGGGTTTTTAACCAATCTTGTGCATCCAATAGGTGTGTTTGTGTCATTGGATGATCAATTAGGTCATTTTCGTCCTCCCTAGGCTTATTCTTGTCCAATTAGGGTTTTTAACCAATCTTGTGCATCCAATAAGTTCATTTGTCTCATTGGATGATCAATTAGGTCATTTTCGTCCTCCCTAGGTATATTCTTGTCCAACTAGGATTTTTAACCAATCTTGTGCATCCAATAGATGTGTTTGTGTCTTTGGATGATCAATTAGGTCATTTTCGTCCTCCCTAGGCTTATTCTTGTCCAATTAGGGTTTTTAACCAATCTTGTGCATCCAATAGGTGTGTTTGTGTCATTGGATGATCAATTAGGTCATTTTCGTCCTCCCTAGGCTTATTCTTGTCCAATTAGGGTTTTTAACCAATCTTGTGCATTCAATAGGTGTGTTTGTGTCATTGGATGATCAATTAGGTCATTTTCGTCCTCCCTAGGTATATTCTTGTCCAACTAGGGTTTTTAACCAATCTTGTGCATCCAATAGATGTGTTTGTGTCTTTGGATGATCAATTAGGTCATTTTCGTCCTCCCTAGGCTTATTCTTGTCCAATTAGGGTTTTTAATCAATCTTGTGCATCCAATAAGTTCATTTGTGTCATTGGATTATCATTTAGGTCATTTTCGTCCTCCCTAGGCTTATTCTTGTCCAATTAGGGTTTTTAATCAATCTTGTGCATCCAATAAGTTCATTTGTGTCATTGGATTAACATTTAGGTCATTTTCGTCCTCCCTAGGCATATTCTTGTCCAATTAGGGTTTTTAACCAATCTTGTGCTTCCAATAGGTGTGTTTATGTCATTGGATGATCAATTAGGTCATTTTCGTCCTCCCTAGGCATATTCTTGTCCAATTAGGGTTTTTAACCAATCATGTGCATCCAATAAGTTCATTTGTCTCATTGGATGATCAATTAGGTCATTTTCGTCCTCCCTAGGTATATTCTTCTCCAACTAGGGTTTTTAACCAATCTTGTGCATCCAATAGATGTGTTTGTGTCTTTGGATGATCAATTAGGTCATTTTCGTCCTCCCTAGGCTTATTCTTGTCCAATTAGGGTTTTTAACCAATCTTGTGCATCCAATAAGTTCAGTTGTGTCATTGGATTAATATTTAGGTCATTTTCGTTCTCCCTAGGCATATTCTTGTCCAATTAGGGTTTTTAATCAATCTTGTGCATCCAATAGGTGTGTTTGTGTCATTGGATGATCAATTAGGTCATTTTCGTCCTCCCTAGGCTTATTCTTGTCCAATTAGGGTTTTTAACCAATCTTGTGCATCCAATAGGTGTGTTTGTGTCATTGGATGAACAATTAGGTCATTTTCGCTCTCCCGAGGCTTATTCTCGACCAATTAGGGTTTTTAACCAATCTTGTGCATCCAATAGGTTCATTTGTGTCATTGGATGAACATTTAGGTCATTTTCGTCCTCCCTAGCCATATTCTTATCCAATTAGGGTTTTTAACCAATCATGTGCATCCAATAGGTGTGTTTGTGTCATTGGATGATCAATTAGGTCATTTCCGTCCTCCCTAGGCTTATTCTTGTCCAATTAGGGTTTTTAACCAATCTTGTGCATCCAATAGGTGTGTTTGTGTCATTGGATGATCAATTAGGTCATTTTCTTCCTCCCTAGGCTTATTCTTGTCCAATTAGGGTTTCTAACCAATCTTGTGCATCCAATAGGTGTGTTTGTGTCATTGGATGATCAATTATGTCATTTTGATCCTCCCTAGGCTTATTCTTGTCATATTAGGGTTTTTAACGAAACTTGTGCATCCAATAAGTTCATTTGTGTCATTGGATTAACATTTAGGTCATTTTCGTCCTCCCTAGGCATATTCTTGTCCAATTAGGGTTTTTAACCAATCTTGTGCATCCAATAGGTGTGTTTGTGTCATTGGATGATCAATTAGGTCATTTTCGTCCTCCCTAGGCTTATTCTTGTCCAATTAGGGTTTTTAACCAATCTTGTGCATCCAATAGGTGTGTTTGTGTCATTGGATGATCAATTAGGTCATTTTCGTCCTTCCTAGGCTTATTCTTGTCCAGTTAGGGTTTTTAACCAATCTTGTGCATCCAATAAGTTTGTTTGTGTCATTGAATTAATATTTAGGTCATTTTCGTCCTCCCTAGGCATATTCTTGTCCAATTAGGGTTTTTAGCCAATCTTGTGCCTCCAATAGGTGTGTTTGTGTCATTGGATGATCAATTAGGTAATTTTCGTCCTCCCTAGGCTTATTCTTGTCCAATTAGGGTTTTTAACCAATCTTGTGCATCCAATAACTTTGTATATGTCATTGAATTAATATTTAGGTCATTTTCCTCCTCCCTAGGCATATTCTTGTCCAATTAGGGTTTTTAAACAATTTTGTGCATCCAATAGGTGTGTTTGTGTCATTGGATGATCAATTAGGTCATTTTCGTCCTCCCTAGGCTTATTCTTGTCCAATTAGGGTTTTTAACCAATCTTGTGCATCCAATAAGTTCATTTGTGTCATTGAATTAACATTTAGGTAATTTTCGTCCTCCCTAGGCATATTCTTGTTTAATTAGGGTTTTTAACCAATCTTGTGCATCCAATAGGTGTGTTTGTGTCATTGGATGATCAATTAGGTCATTTTCGTCCTCCCTAGGCTTATTCTTGTCCAATTAGGGTTTTTAACCAATCTTGTGCATCCAATAAGTTCATTAGTGTATTTGGATTAACATTTAGGTCATTTTCGTCCTCCCTAGGCATATTCTTGTCCAATTAGGGTTTTTAACCAATCTTGTGCATCCAATAGGTGTGTTTGTGTCATTGGATGATCAATTAGGTCATTTTCGTCCTCCCTAGGCTTATTCTTGTCCAATTAGAGTTTTTAACCAGTCTTGTGCATCCAATAGGTGTGTTTGTGTCATTGGAAGATCAATTAGGTCATTTTCGTCCTCCCTAGGCATATTCTTGTCCAATTAGGGTTTTTAACCAATCTTGTGCATCCAATAGGTGTGTTTGTGTCATTGGATGATCAATTAGGTCATTTTCGTCCTCCCTAGGCTTATTCTTGTCCAATTAGGGTTTTTAACCAATCTTGTGCATCTAATAGGTGTGTTTGTGTCATTGGATGATCAATTAGGTCATTTTCGTCCTCCCTAGGCTTATTCTTGTCCAATTAGGGTTATTAACCAATCTTGTGCATCCGATAAGCTTGTTTGTGTCATTGAATTAATATTTAGGTCATTTTCGTCTTCCCTAGGCATATTCTTGTCCAATTAGGGTTTTTAACCAATCTTGTGCATCCAATAGGTGTGTTTGTGTCATTGGATGATCAATTAGGTCATTTTCGTCCTCCCTAGGCTTATTCTTGTTCAATTAGGGTTTTTAACCAATCTTGTGCATCCAATAAGTTCATTTGTGTCATTGGATTAACATTTAGGTCATATCAGTCCTCCCTAGGCATATTCTTGTCCAATTAGGGTTTTTAACCAATCTTGTGCATCCAATAAGTTCATTTCTGTTATTGGATTAACATTTAGGTCATATTCGTCCTCCCTAGGCATATTCTTGTCCAATTAGGGTTTTTAACCAATCTTGTGCATCCAATAACTTTGTTTGTGTCATTGAATTAATATTTAGGTCATTTTCGTCCTGCCTAGGGATATTCTTGTCCAATTAGGGTTTTTAACCAATCTTGTGCATCCAATAGGTGTGTTTGTGTCATTGGATGATCAATTAGGTCATTTTCGTCCTCCCTAGGCTTATTCTTGTCCAATTAGGGTTTTTAACCAATCTTGTGCATCCAATAAGTTCATTTGTGTGATTGGATTAACATTTAGGTCATATCCGTCCTCCCTAGGCATATTCTTGTCCAATTAGGGTTTTTAACCAATTTTGTGCATCCAATAAGTTCATTTGTGTTATTGGATTAACATTTAGGTCATATTCGTCCTCCCTAGGCATATTCTTGTCCAATTAGGGTTTTTAACCAATCCTGTGCATCCAATAGGTGTGTTTGTGTCATTGGATGATCAATTAGGTCATTTTTGTCCTTCCTAAGCATATTCTTGTCCAATTAGGGTTTTTAACCAATCTTGTGCATCCAATAGGTGTGTTTGTGTCATTGGATGATCAATTAGGTCATTTTCGTCCTCCCTAGGCTTATTCTTGTCCAATTAGGGTTTTTAACCAATCTTGTGCATCCAATAGGTGTGTTTGTGTCATTGGATGATCAATTAGGTCATTTTCGTCCTCCCTAGGCTTATTCTTGTCCAATTAGGGTTTTTAACCAATCTTGTGCATCCAATAGGTGTGTTTGTGTCATTGGATGATCAATTAGGTCATTTTCATCCTACCTACACTTATTCTTGTCAAATTAGGGTTTTTAATCAATCTTGTGCATCCAATAACTTTGTTTGTGTCATTGAATTAATATTTAGGTCATTTTCGTCCTCCCTAGGCATATTCTTGTCCAATTAGGGTTTTTAACCAATCTTGTGCATCCAATAGGTGTGTTTGTGTCATTGGATGATCAATTAGGTCATTTTCGTCCTCCCTAGGCTTATTCTTGTCCAATTAGGGTTTTTAACCAATCTTGTGCATCCAATAGGTGTGTTTGTGTCATTGGATGATCAATTAGGTCATTTTCGTCCTCCCTAGGCTTATTCTTGTCCAATTAGGGTTTTTAACCAATCTTTGCATCCAATAACTTTGTTTGTGTCATTGAATTAATATTTAGGTCATTTTCGTCCTCCCTAGGCATATTCTTGTCCAATTAGGGTTTTTAACCAATCTTGTGCATCCAATAGGTGTGTTTGTGTCATTGGATGATCAATTAGGTCATTTTCGTCCTCCCTAGGCTTATTCTTGTCCAATTAGGGTTTTTAACCAATCTTGTGCATCCAATAAGTTCATTTGTGTCATTGGATTAACATTTAGGTCATATCCGTCCTTCCTAGGCATATTCTTGTCCAATTAGGGTTTTTAACCAATCTTGTGCATCCAATAGGTGTGTTTGTGTCATTGGATGATCAATTAGGTCATTTTCGTCCTCCCTAGGCTTATTCTTGTCCATTTAGGGTTTTTAACCAATCTTGTGCATCCAATAGGTGTGTTTGTGTCATTGGATGATCAATTAGGTCATTTTCGTCCTCCCTAGGCTTATTCTTGTCCAATTAGGGTTTTTAACCAATCTTGTGCATCCAATAACTTTGTTTGTGTCATTGAATTAATATTTAGGTCATTTTCGTCCCCCCTAGGCTTATTCTTGTCCAATTAGGGTTTTTAACCAATCTTGTGCATCCAATAAGTTCATTTGTGTCATAGGATTAACATTTAGGTTATTTTCGTCCTCCCTAGGCATATTCTTGTCCAATTAGGGTTTTTAACCAATCTTGTGTATCCAATAGGTGTGTTTGTGTCATTGGATGATCAATTAGGTCATTTTCGTCCTCCCTAGGCTTATTCTTGTCCAATTAGGGTTTTTAACCAATCTTGTGCATCCAATAGGTGTGTTTGTGTCATTGGATGATCAATTAGGTCATTTTCGTCCTCCCTAGGCTTCTTCTTGTCCAATTAGGGTTTTGAACCAATCTTGTGCATCCAATAGGTGTGTTTGTGTCATTGGATGATCAATTAGGTCATTTTCGTGCTCCATAGGCTTCTTCTTGTCCAATTAGGGTTTTTAACCAATCTTGTGCTTCCAATAAGTGTGTGTGTGTCATTGAATTAATATTTAGGTCATTTTCGTCCTCCCTAGGCATATTCTTGTCCAATTAGGGTTTTTAACCAATCTTGTGCTCCCAATAACTTTGTTTGTGTCATTGAATTAATATTTAGTTCATTTTCGTCCTCCCTAGGCATATTCTTGTCCAATTAGGGTTTTTAACCAATCTTGTGCATCCAATAGGTGTGTTTGTGTCATTTGATGATCAATTAGGTCATTTTCGTCCTCCCTAGGCTTATTCTTGTCCAATTAGGGTTTTTAACCAATCTTGTGCATCCAATAAGTTTGTTTGTTTCATTGAATTAATATTTTGGTCATTTTCGTCCTCCCTCAGCATATTCTTGTCCCATTAGGGTTTTTAACCAATCTTGTGCATCCAATAGGTGTGTTTGTGTCATTGGATGATCAATTAGGTCATTTTCGTCCTCCCTAGGCTTATTCTTGTCCAATTACGGTTTTTAACCAATCTTGTGCATCCAATAAGTTGAGTTGTGTCATTGGATTAACATTTAGGTCATTTTCGTCCTCCCTAGGCTTATTCTTGTCCAATTAGGGTTTTTAACCAATCTTGTTCATCCAATAAGTTCATTTGTGTCATTGAATTTACATTTAGGTCATTTTCGTCCTCCCTAGGCATATTCTTGTCCAATTAGGGTTTTTAACCAATCTTGTGCATCCAATAGGTGTGTTTGTGTCATTGGATGATCAATTAGGTCATTTTCGTCCTCCCTAGGCTTATTCTTGTCCAATTAGGGTTTTTAACCAATCTTGTGCATCCAATAACTTTGTTTGTGTCGTTGAATTAATATTTAGGTCATTTTCGTCCTCATTAGGCATATTCTTGTCCAATTAGGGTTTTTAACCAATCTTGTGCATCCAATAGGTGTGTTTGTGTCATTGGATGATCAATTAGGTCATTTTCGTCCTCCCTAGGCTTATTCTTGTCCAATTAGGGTTTTTAACCAATCTTGTGCATCCAATAACTTTGTTTGTGTCATTGAATTAATATTTAGGTCATTTTCGTCCTCCCTAGGCATATTCTTGTCCAATTAGGGTTTTTAACCAATCTTGCGCATCCAATAGGTGTGGTTGTGTCATTGAATGTTCAATTAGGTCATTTTTGTCCTCCCTAGGCATATTCTTGTCCAATTAGGGTTTTTAACCAATCTTGTGCATCCAATAGGTGTGTTTGTGTCATTCGATGATCAATTAGGTCATTTTCGTCCTCCCTAGGCATGTTCTTGTCCAACTAGGGTTTTTAACCAATTTTGTGCATCCAATAGGTGTGTTTGTGTCATTGGATGATCAATTAGGTCATTTTCGTCCTCCCTAGGCTTTTTCTTGTCCAATTAGGGTTTTTAACCAATCTTGTGCATCCAATAGGTGTGTTTGTGTCATTGGATGATCAATTAGGTCATTTTCGTCCTCCCTAGGCTTATTCTTGTCCAATTAGGGTTTTTAACCAATCTTGTGCATCCAATAACTTTGTTTGTGTCATTGAATTAATATTAATGTCATTTTCGTCCTCCCTAGGCATATTCTTGTCCAATTAGAGTTTTTAACCAATCTTGTGCATCCAATAAGTTGAGTTGTGTCATTGGATTAACATTTAGGTCATTTTCGTCCTCCCTAGGCATATTCTTGTCCAATTAGGGTTTTTAACCAATCTTGTGCATCCAATAGGTGTGTTTGTGTCATTGGATGATCAATTAGGTCATTTTCGTCCTCCCTAGGCTTATTCTTGTCCAATTAGGGTTTTTAACCAATCTTGTGCATCCAATAGGTGTGTTTGTGTCATTGGATGATCAATTAGGTCATTTTCGTCCTCCCTAGGCTTATTCTTGTCCAATTAGGGTTTTTAACCATTCTTGTGCATCCAATAGGTGTGTTTGTGTCATTGGATGATCAATTAGGTCATTGTTGTCCTCCCTAGGCTTATTCTTGTCCAATTAGGGTTTTTAACCAATCTTGTGCATCCAATAGGTGTGTTTGTGTCATTGGATGATCAATTAGGTCATTTTCGTCCTCCCTAGGCTTATTCTTGTCCAATTAGGGTTTTTAACCAATCTTGTGCATCCAATAACTTTGTTTGTGTCATTGAATTAATATTTAGGAAATTTTCCTCCTCCCTAGGCATATTCTTGTCCAATTAGGGTTTTTAACCAATCTTGTGCATCCAATAGGTGTGTTTGTGTCATTGGATGATCAATTAGGTCATTTTCGTCCTCCCTAGGCTTATTCTTGTCCAATTAGGGTTTTTAACCAATCTTGTGCTTCCAATAAGTTCATTTGTGTCATTGGAATAACATTTAGGTCATTTTCGTCCTCCCTAGGCATATTCTTGTCCAATTAGGGTTTTTAACCAATCTTGTGCTTCCAATAGGTGTGTTTGTGTCATTGGATGATCAATTAGGTCATTTTCGTCCTCCCTAGGCTTATTCTTGTCCAATTAGGGTTTTTAACCAATCTTGTGCATCCAATAAGTTGAGTTGGGTCATTGGATTAACATATAGGTCATTTTCGTCCTCCCTAGGCTTATTCTTGTCCAATTAGGGTTTTTAACCAATCTTGTGCATCCAATAGGTGTGTTTGTGTCATTGGATGATCAATTAGGTCATTTTCGTCCTCCCTAGGCTTATTCTTGTCCAATTAGGGTTTTTAACCAATCTTGTGCATCCAATAAGTTCATTTGTGTCATTGGATTAACATTTAGGTCATTTTCGTCCTCCCTAGGCATATTCTTGTCCAATTAGGGTTTTTAACCAATCTTGTGCTTCCAATAGGTGTGTTTGTGACATTGGATGATCAATTAGGTCATTTTTGTCCTCCCTAGGCTTATTCTTGTCCAATTAGGGTTTTTAACCAATCTTGTGCATCCAATAAGTTTGTTTATGTCATTGAATTAATATTTAGGTCATTTTCGTCCTCCCTAGGCATATTCTTGTCCAATTAGGGTTTTTAACCAATCTTGTGCATCCAATAGGTGTGTTTGTGTCATTGGATGATCAATTAGGTCATTTTCGTCCTCCCTAGGCATATTCTTGTCCAATTAGGGTTTTTAACCAATTTTGTGCATCCAACAAGTTTGTTTATGTCATTGAATTAATATTTAGGTCATTTTCGTCCTCCCTAGGCATATTCTTGTCCAATTAGGGTTTTTAACCAATCTTGTGCATCCAATAGGTGTGTTTGTGTCATTGGATGATCAATTAGGTCATTTTCGTCCTCCCTAGGCTTATTCTTGTCCAATTAGGGTTTTTAACCAATCTTGTGCATCCAATAGGTGTGTTTGTGTCATTGGATGATCAATTAGGTCATTTTCGTCCTCCCTATGCTTATTCTAGCCCAATTAGGGTTTTTAACCAATCTTGTGCATCCAATAAGTTGAGTTGTGTCATTGGATTAGCATTTAGGTCATTTTCGTCCTCCCTAGGCTTATTCTTGTCCAATTAGGGTTTTTAACCAATCTTGTGCATCCAATAAGTTCATTTGTGTCATTGGATTAACATTTAGGTCATTTTCGTCCTCCCAAGGCATATTCTTGTCCAATAAGGGTTTTTAACCAATCTTGTGCATCCAATAGGTGTGTTTGTGTCATTGGATGATCAATTAGGTCATTTTCGTCCTCCCTAGGCTTATTCTTGTCCAATTAGGGTTTTTAACCAATCTTGTGCATCCAATAGGTTTGTTTGTGTCATTGGATGATCAATTAGGTTATTTTCGTCCTTCCTAGGGTTATTCTTGTCCAATTAGGGTTTTTAACTAATCTTGTGCATCCAATAAGTTCATTTGTGTCATTGGATTAACATTTAGGTCATTTTCGTCCTCCCTAGGCATATTCTTGTCCAATTAGGGTTTTTAACCAATCTTGTGCATCCAATAGGTGTGTTTGTGTCATTGGATGATCAATTAGGCTTTTTTCGTCCTCCCTAGGCTTATTCTTGTCCAATTAGGATTTTTAACCAATCTTGTGCATCCAAAAACTTTGTTTGTGTCATTGAATTAAAATTTAGGTCATTTTCGTCCTCCCTAGGCTTATTCTTGTCCAATTAGGGTTTTTAACCAATCTAGTGCATCCAATAACTTTGTTTGTGTCATTGAATTAATATTTAGGTCATTTTCGTCCTCCCTAGGCATATTCTTGTCCAACTAGGGTTTTTAACCAATCTTGTGCATCCAATAGGTTTGTTTGTGTCATTGGATGATCAATTAGGTCATTTTCGGCCTCCCTAGGCTTATTCTTGTCCAATTAGGGTTTTTAACCAATCTTGTGCATCCAATAAGTTCATTTGTGTCATTGGATTAACATTTAGGTCATTTTCGTCCTCCCTAGGCATATTCTTGTCCAATTAGAGTTTTGGACCAATCTTGTGCATCCAATAGGTGTGTTTGTGTCATTGGATGATCAATTAGGTCATTTTCGTCCTCCCTAGGCTTATTCTTGTCCAATTAGGGTTTTTAACCAATCTTGTGCATCTAATAGGTGTGTTTGTGTCATTGGATGATCAATTAGGTCATTTTCGTCCTCCCTAGGCTTATTCTTGTCCAATTAGGGTTTTTAACCAATCTTGTGCGTCCGATAAGTTTGTCTGTGTCATTGAATTAATATTTAGGTCATTTTCGTCCTCCCTAGGCATATTCTTGTTCAATTAGGGTTTTTAACCAATCTTGTGCATCCAATAAGTTGAGTTGTGTCATTGGATTAACATTTAGGTTATTTTCGTCCTCCCTAGGCTTATTCTTGTCCAATTAGGGTTTTTAACCAATCTTGTGCATCCAATAGGTGTGTTTGTGTCATTGGATGATCAATTAGGTCATTTTCGTCCTCCCTAGGCTTATTCTTGTCCAATTAGGGTTTTTAACCAATCTTGTGCATCCAATAGGTGTGTTTGTGTCATTGGATGATCAATTAGGACATTTTCGTCCTCCCTAGGCATATTCTTGTCCAATTAGGGTTTTTAACCAATCTTGTACATCCAATAGGTGTGTTTGTGTCATTGGATGATCAATTTGGTCACTTACGTCCTCCCTAGGCATATTCTTGTCCAATTAGGGTTTTTAACCAATCTTGTGCATCTAATAGGTGTGTTTGTGTCATTGGATGATCAATTAGGTCATTTTCGTCCTCCCTAGGCTTATTCTTGTCCAATTAGGGTTTTTAACCAATCTTGTGCATCCAATAGGTGTGTTTGTGTCATTGGATGATCAATTAGGTCATTTTCGTCCTCCCTAGGCTTATTCTTGTCCAATTAGGGTTTTTAACCAATCTTGTGCATCCAATAAGTTCATTTGTGTCATTGGATGATCAATTAGGTCATTTTCGTCCTTCCTAGGCATAATCTTGTCCAACTAGGGTTTTAAACAAATCTTGTGCATCCAATAGGTGTGTTTGTGTCATTGGATGATCAATTAGGTCATTTTCGTCCTCCCTAGGCTTATTCTTGTCCAATTAGGGTTTTTAACCAATCTTGTGCATCCAATAGGTGTGTTTGTGTCATTGGATGATCAATTAGGTCATTTTCGTCCTCCCTAGGCTTATTCTTGTCCAATTAGGGTTTTTAACCAATCTTGTGCATCCAATAAGTTCATTTGTGTCATTGGATGATCAATTAGGTCATTTTCGTCCTTACTAGGCATATTCTTGTCCAACTAGGGTTTTAAACCAATCTTGTGCATCCAATAGGTGTGTTTGTGTCATTGGATGATCAATTAGGTCATTTTCGTCCTCCCTAGGCTTATTCTTGTCCAATTAGGGTTTTTAACCAATCTTGTGCATCCAATAGGTGTGTTTGTGTCATTGGATGATCAATTAGGTCATTTTCGTCCCCCCTAGTCTTATTCTTGTCCAATTAGGGTTTTTAACCAATCTTGTGCATCCAATAACTTTGTTTGTGTCATTGAATTAATATTTAGGTCATTTTCGTCTGCCCTAGGCATATTCTTGTCCAATTAGGGTTTTTAACCAATCTTGTGCATCCAATAGGTGTGTTTGTGTCATTGGATGATCAATTAGGTCATTTTCGTCCTCCCTAGGCTTATTCTTGTCCAATTAGGGTTTTTAACCAATCTTGTGCATCCAATAGGTGTGTTTGTGTCATTGGATGATCAATTAGGTCATTTTCGTCCTGCCTAGGCTTATTCTTGTCCAATTAGGGTTTTTAACCAATCTTGTGCATCCAGTAGGTGTGTTTGTGTCATTGGATGATCAATTAGGTCATTTTCGTCCTCCCTAGGCTTATACTTGCCCAATTAGGGTTTTTAACCAATCTTGTGCATCCAATAGGTGTGTTTGTGTCATTGGATGATCAATTAGGTCATTTTCGTCCTCCCTAGGCTTATTCTTGTCCAATTAGGGTTTTTAACCAATCTTGTGCATCCAATAAGTTCATTTGTGTCATTGGATTAACATTTAGGTCATTTTCGTCCTCCCTAGGCATATTCTTGTCCAATTAGGGTTTTTAACCAATTTTGTGCTTCCAATAGGTATGTTTGTGTCATTGGATGATCAATTAGGTCATTTTCGTCCTCCCTAGGCTTATTCTTGTCCAATTAGGGTTTTTAACCAATCTTGTGCATCCAATAACTTTGTTTGTGTCATTGAATTAATATTTAGGTCACTTTCGTCCTCCCTAGGCTTATTCTTCTCCAATTAGGGTTTTTAACCAATCTTGTGCATCCAATAGGTGTGTTTGTGTCATTGGATGATCAATTAGGTCATTTTCGTCCTCCCTA
>JBBPBR010001408.1:0-12279 GCA_037974775.1 Cicer pinnatifidum | reverse complement strand
TGTTTGTGTCATTGGATGATCAATTAGGTTATTTTCGTCCTTCCTAGGGTTATTCTTGTCCAATTAGGGTTTTTAACTAATCTTGTGCATCCAATAAGTTCATTTGTGTCATTGGATTAACATTTAGGTCATTTTCGTCCTCCCTAGGCATATTCTTGTCCAATTAGGGTTTTTAACCAATCTTGTGCATCCAATAGGTGTGTTTGTGTCATTGGATGATCAATTAGGCTTTTTTCGTCCTCCCTAGGCTTATTCTTGTCCAATTAGGATTTTTAACCAATCTTGTGCATCCAAAAACTTTGTTTGTGTCATTGAATTAAAATTTAGGTCATTTTCGTCCTCCCTAGGCTTATTCTTGTCCAATTAGGGTTTTTAACCAATCTAGTGCATCCAATAACTTTGTTTGTGTCATTGAATTAATATTTAGGTCATTTTCGTCCTCCCTAGGCATATTCTTGTCCAACTAGGGTTTTTAACCAATCTTGTGCATCCAATAGGTTTGTTTGTGTCATTGGATGATCAATTAGGTCATTTTCGGCCTCCCTAGGCTTATTCTTGTCCAATTAGGGTTTTTAACCAATCTTGTGCATCCAATAAGTTCATTTGTGTCATTGGATTAACATTTAGGTCATTTTCGTCCTCCCTAGGCATATTCTTGTCCAATTAGGGTTGTTAACCAATCTTGTGCTTCCAATAGGTGTGTTTGTGTCATTGGATGATCAATTAGGTCATTTTCGTCCTCCCTAGGCTTATTCTTTTCCAATTAGGGTTTTTTACCAATCTTGTGCATCCATTAACTTTGTTTGTGTCATTGAATTAATATTTAGGTCTTTTACGTCCTCCCTAGGCACATTCTTGTCCAATTAGGGTTTTTAACCAATCTTGTGCATCCAATAGGTGTGTTTGTGTCATTGGATAATCAATTAGGTCATTTTCGCCCTCCATATACTTATTCTTGTCCAATTAGGGTTTTTAACCAATCTTGTGCATTCAATAAGTTCATTTGTGTCATTGGATTAACATTTAGGTCATACCCGTCCTCCCTAGGCTTATTCTTGTCCAATTAGGGTTTTTAACCAATCTTGTGCATCCAATAGGTGTGTTTGTGTCATTGGATGATCAATTAGGTCATTTTCGTCCTCCCTAGGCTTATTCTTGTCCAATTAGGGTTTTTAACCAATCTTGTGCATCCAATAAGTTCATTTGTGTCATTGGATGATCAATTAGGTCATTTTCGTCCTCCCTAGGCATATTCTTGTCCAACTAGGGTTTTAAACCAATCTTGTGCATCCAATAGGTGCGTTTGTGTCATTGGATGATCAATTAGGTCTTTTTCGTCCTCCCTAGGCTTATTCTTGTCCAATTAGGGTTTTTAACCAATCTTGTGCATCCAATAACTTTGTTTGTGTCATTAAATTAATATTTAGGTCATTTTCGTCCTCCGTAGGCATATTCTTGTCCAATTAGGGTTTTTAACCAATCTTGTGCATCCAATAGGTGTGTTTGTGTCATTGGATGATCAATTAGGTCATTTTCGTCCTCCCTAAGCTTATTCTTGTCCAATTAGGGTTTTTAACCAATCTTGTGCATCCGATAAGTTTGTTTGTGTCATTGGATGATCAATTAGGTCATTTTCGTCCTCCCTAGGCATATTCTTGTCCAATTAGGGTTTTTAACCAATCTTGTGCATCCAATAGGTGTGTTTGTGTCATTGGATGATCAATTAGGTCATTTTCGTCCTCCCTAGGCTTATTCTTGTCCAATTAGGGTTTTTAACCAATCTTGTGCATCCAATAGGTGTGTTTGTGTCATTGGATGATCAATTAGGTCATTTTCGTCCTCCCTAGGCTTATTCTTGTCCAATTACGGTTTTTAACCAATCTTGTGAATCCAATAAGTTTGTTTGTGTCATTGAATTAATATTCAGGTCATTTTCGTCCTCCCAAGGCATATTCTTGTCCAATTAGGGTTTTTAACCAATCTTGTGCATCCAATAGGTGTGTTTGTGTCATTGGATGATCAATTAGGTCATTTTCGTCCTCCCTAGGCATATTCTTGTCCAGTTAGGGTTTTTAACGAATCTTGTGCATCCAATAGGTGTGTTTGTGTCATTGGATGATCAATTAGGTCATTTTCGTCCTCCGTAGGCATATTCCTGTCCAATTAGGGTTTTTAACCAATCTTGTGCATCCAATAGGTGTGTTTGTGTCATTGGATGATCAATTAGGTCATTTTCGTCCTCCCTAGGCTTATTCTTGTCCAATTAGGGTTTTTAACCAATCTTGTGCATCCAATAAGTTCATTTGTGTCATTGGGTGATCAATTAGGTCATTTTCGTCCTCCCTAGGCATATTCTTGTCTAACTAGGGTTTTTAACCAATCTTGTGCATCCAATAGGTGTGTTTGTGTCATTGGATGATCAATTAGGTCATTTTCGTCCTCCCTAGGCTTATTCTTGTCCAATTAGGGTTTTTAACCAATCTTGTGCATCCAATAGGTGTGTTTGTGTCATTGGATGATCAATTAGGTCATTTTCGTCCTCCCTAGGCTTATTCTTGTCCAATTAGGGTTTTTAACCAATCTTGTGCATCAAATAAGTTTGTTTTTGTCATTGAATTATTATTTAGGTCATTTTCGTCCTCCCTAGGCATATTCTTGTCCAATTAGGCTTTTTAACCAATCTTGTGCTTCCAATAGGTGTGTTTGTGTCATTGGATGATCAATTAGGTCATTTTCGTCCTCCCTAGGCTAATTCTTGTCCAATTAGGGTTTTTAACCAATCTTGTGCATCCAATAGGTGTGTTTGTGTCATTGGATGATCAATTAGGTAATTTTCGTCCTCCCTAGGCTTATTCTTGTCCAATTAGGGTTTTTAACCAATCATGTGCATCAAATAAGTTCATTAGTGTCATTGGATGATCAATTAGGTCATTTTCGTCCTCCCTAGGCATGTTCTTGTCCAACTAGGGTTTTTAACCAATCTTGTGCATCCAATAGGTGTGTTTGTGTCATTGGATGATCAATTAGGTCATTTTCGTCCTCCCTAGGCTTATTCTTGTCCAATTAGGGTTTTTAACCAATCTTGTGCATCCAATAAGTTTGATTGTTTCATTGAATTAACATTTATGTCATTTTCGTCCTCCCTAGGCATATTCTTGTCCAATTAGGGTTTTTAACCAATCTTGTGCATCCAATAGGTGTGTTTGTGTCATTGGATGATCAATTAGGTCATTTTCGTCCTCCCTAGGCTTATTCTTGTCCAATTAGGGTTTTTAACCAATCTTGTGCATCCAATAGGTGTGTTTGTGTCATTGGATGATCAATTAGGTCATTTTCGTCCTCCCTAGGCTTATTCTTGTCCAATTAGGGTTTTTAACCAATCTTTTGCATCCAATAGGTGTGTTTGTGTCATTGGATGACCAATTAGGTCATTTTCGTCCTCCCAAGGCATATTCTTGTCCAATTAGGGTTTTTAACCAATCTTGTGCATCCCATAGGTGTGTTTGTGGCAATGGATGATCAATTAGGTCATTTTCGTCCTCCCTAGGCTTATTCTTGTCCAATTAGGGTTTTTAACCAATCTTGTGCATCCAATAGGTGTGTTTGTGTCATTGGATGATCAATTAGGTCATTTTCGTCCTCCCTAGGCTTATTCTTGTCCAATTAGGGTTTTTAACCAATCTTGTGCATCTAATAACACTGTTTGTGTCATTGAATTAATATTTAGGTCATTTTCGTCCTCCCTAGGCATATTCTTGTCCAATTAGGGTTTTTAACCAATCTTGTGCATCCAATAGGTGTGTTTGTGTCATTGGATGATCAATTAGGTCATTTTCGTCCTCCCTAGGCTTATTCTTGTCCAATTAGGGTTTTTAACCAATCTTGTGCATCCAATAGGTGTGTTTGTGTCATTGGATGATCAATTAGGTCGTTTTCGTCGTCCCTAGGCTTACTCTTGTCCAATTAGGGTTTTTAACCAATCTTGTGCATCCAATAGGTGTGTTTGTGTCATTGGATGATCAATTAGGTCATTTTCGTCCTACCTAGACTTATTCTTGTCAAATTAGGGTTTTTAATCAATCTTGTGCATCCAATAACTTTGTTTGTGTCATTGAATTAATATTTAGGTCATTTTCGTGCTCCCTATGCATATTCTTGTCCAATTAGGGTTTTTAACCAATCTTGTGCATCCAATAGGTGTGTTTGTGTCATTGGATGATCAATTAGGTCATTTTCGTCCTCCCTAGGCTTATTCTTGTCCAATTAGGGTTTTTAACCAATCTTGTGCATCCAATAACTTTGTTTTTGTCATTGAATTAATATTTAGGTCATTTTCGTCCTCCCTAGGCATATTCTTGTCCAATTAGGGTTTTTAACCAATCTTGTGCATCCAATAGGTGTGTTTGTGTCATTGGATGATCAATTTAGGTCATTTTCGTCCTCCCTAGGCATATTCTTGTCCAATTAGGGTTTTTAACCAATCTTGTGCATCCAATAGGTGTGTTTGTGTAATTGGATGATCAATTAGGTCATTTTCGTCCTCCCTAGGCTTATTCTTGTCCAATTAGGGTTTTTAACCGATCTTGTGCATCCAATAGGTGTGTTTGTGTCATTGGATGATCAATTAGGTCATTTTCGTCCTCCATAGGCATATTCTTGTCCAATTAGGGTTTTTAACCAATCTTGTGCATCCAATAGGTCTGTTTGTGTCATTGGATGATCAATTAGGTCATTTTCGTCCTCCCTAGGCTTATTCTTGTCCAATTAGGGTTTTTAACCAATCTTGTGCATCCAATAGGTGTGTTTGTGTCATTGGATGATCAATTAGGTCATTTTCGTCCTCCCTAGGCTTATTCTTGTCCAATTAGGGTTTTTAACCAATCTTGTGCATCCAATAAGTTGAGTTGTGTCATTGGATTAACATTTAGGTCATTTTCGTTCTCCCTAGGCTTATTCTTGTCCAATTAGGGTTTTTAACCAATCTTGTGCATCCAATAGGTGTGTTTGTGTCATTGGATGATCAATGAGGTCATTTTCGTCCTCCCTAGGCATATTCTTGTCCAATTTGGGTTTTTAACCAATCTTGTGCATCCAATAGGTGTGTTTGTGTCATTGGATGATCAATTAGGTCATTTTCGTCCTCCCTAGGCTTATTCTTGTCCAATTAGGGTTTTTAACCAATCTTGTGCATCCAATAGGTGTGTTTGTGTCATTGGATGATCAATTAGGTCATTTTCGTCCTCCCTAGGCTTATTCTTGTCCAATTAGGGTTTTTAACCAATCTTGTGCATCCAATAAGTTCATTTGTGTCATTGGATGATCAATTAGGTCATTTTCGTCCTTCCTAGGCATATTCTTGATCAACTAGGGTTTTAAACCAATCTTGTGCATCCAATAGGTGTGTTTGTGTCATTGGATGATCAATTAGGTCATTTTCGTCCTCCCTAGGCTTATTCTTGTCCAATTAGGGTTTTTAACCAATCTTGTGCATCCAATAGGTGTGTTTGTGTCATTGGATGATCAATTAGGTCATTTTCGTCCTCCCTAGGCTTATTCTTGTCCAATTAGGGTTTTTAACCAATCTTGTGCATCCAATAGGTGTGTTTGTGTCATTGGATGATCAATTAGGTCATTTTCGTCCTCCCTAGGCTTATTCTTGTCCAATTAGGGTTTTTAACCAATCTTGTGCATCCAATAGGTGTGTTTGTGTCATTGGATGATCAATTAGGTCATTTTCGTCCTTTCTATGCTTATTTTTGTCCAATTAGGGTTTTTAAGCAATCTTGTGCATCCAATAAGTTCATTTGTGTCATTGGATGATCAATTAGGTCATTTTCGTCCTCCCTAGGCATATTCTTGTCCAACTAGGGTTTCTAACCAATCTTGTGCTTCCAATAGATGTGTTTGTGTCATTGGATGATCAATTAGGTCATTTTCGTCCTCCCTAGGCTTATTCTTGTCCAATTAGGGTTTTTAACCAATCTTGTGCATCCAATAGGTGTGTTTGTGTCATTGGATGATCAATTAGGTCATTTTCGTCCTCCCTAGGCTTATTCTTGTCCAATTAGGGTTTTTAACCAATCTTGTGCATCCAATAGGTGTGTTTGTGTCATTGGATGATCAATTAGGTCATTTTCGTCCTCCCTAGGCTTATTCTTGTCCAATTAGGTTTTTAACTAATCTTGTGCATCCAATAGGTGTGTTTGTGTCATTGGATGATCAATTAGGTCATTTTCGTCCTCCCTAGGCTTATTCTTGTCCAATTAGGGTTTTTAACCAATCTTGTGCATCCAATAAGTTTGTTTATGTCATTGAATTAATATTTAGGTCATTTTCGTCCTCCCTAGGCATATTCTTGTCCAATTAGGGTTTTAAACCAATCTTGTGCATCCAATAGGTGTGTTTGTGTCATTGGATGATCAATTAGGTCATTTTCGCCCTCCCTAGGCTTATTCTTGTCCAATTAAGGTTTTTAACCAATCTTGTGCATCCAATAAGTTCATTTGTGTCATTGGATTAACAGTTAGGTCATTTTCGTCCTCCCTAGGCATATTCTTGTCCAATTAGGGTTTTTAACCAATCTTGTGCTTCCAATAGGTGTGTTTGTGTCATTGGATGATCAATTAGGTAATTTTCGTCCTCCCTAGGCATATTCTTGTCCAATTAGGGTTTTTAACAAATCTTGTGCATCCAATAAGTTCATTTGTGTCATTGGATCATCAATTGGGTCATTTTCGTCCTCCGTATGCATATTCTTGTCCAACTAGGGTTTTAAACCAATCTTGTGCATCTAATAGGTGTGTTTGTGTCATTGGATGATCAATTAGGTCATTTTCGTCCTCCCTAGGCTTATTCTTGTCCAATTAGGGTTTTTAACCAATCTTGTGCATCCAATAGGTGTGTTTGTGTCATTGGATGATCAATTAGGTCATTTTCGTCCTCCCTAGGCTTATTCTTGTCCAATTAGGGTTTTTAACCAATCTTGTGCATCCAATAAGTTCATTTGCGTTATTGGATTAACATTTAGGTCATTTTCGTCCTCACTAGGCATATTCTTGTCCAATTAGGGTTTTTAACCAATCTTGTGCATCCAATAAGTTAAGTTGTGTCATTGGATTAACATTTAGGTCTATTTCGTTCTCCCTAAGCTTATTCTTGTCCAATTAGGGTTTTTAACCAATCTTGTGCATCCAATAAGTTCATTTGTGTTATTGGATTAACATTTAGGTCATATTCGTCCTCCCTAGGCATATTCTTGTCCAATTAGGTATTTTAACCAATCTTGTGGATCCAATAGGTGTGTTTGTGTCATTGGATGATCAATTAGGTCATTTTCGTCCTCCCTAGGCATATTCTTGTCCAATTAGGGTTTTTAACCAATCTTGTGCATCCAATAGGCGTGTTTGTGTCATTGGATGATCAATTAGGTCATTTTCGTCCTCCCTAGGCTTATTCCTGTCCAATTAGGGTTTTTAACCAATCTTGTGCATCCAATAGGTGTGTTTGTGTCATTGGATGATCAATTAGGTCATTTTCGTCCTCCCTAGGCTTATTCTTGTCCAATTAGGGTTTTTAACCAATCTTGTGCATCCAATAGGTGTGTTTGTGTCATTGGATGATCAATTAGGTCATTTTCGTCCTCCCTAGGCTTATTCTTGTCCAATTAGGGTTTTTAACCAATCTTGTGCATCCAATAGGTGTGTTTGTGTCATTGGATGATCAATTAGGTCATTTTCATCCTCCCTAGGCTTATCCTTGTCCAATTAGGGTTTTTAACCAATGTTGTGCATCCAATAAGTTCGTTTGTGTCATTGAATTAACATTTAGGTCATTTTTGTCCTCCCTAGGTATATTCTTGTCCAATTAGGGTTTTTAACCAATCTTGTGCATCCAATAGGTGTGTTTGTGTCATTGGATGATCAATTAGGTCATTTTCGTCCTCCCTAGGCTTATTCTTGTCCAATTAGGGGTTTTAACCAATCTTGTGCATCCAATAAGTTCATCTGTGTCATTGGATGATCAATTAGGTCATTTTCGTCCTCCCTAGGCTGATTCTTGTCCAATTAGGGTTTTAAACCAATCTTGTGCATCCAATAACTTTGTTTGTGTCATTGAATTAATATTTAGATCATTTTCGCCCTCCCTAGGCATATTCTTGTCCAATTAGGGTTTTTAACCAATCTTGTGCATCCAATAGGTGTGTTTGTGTCATTGGATGATCAATTAGGTCATTTTCGTCCTCCCTAGGCTTATTCTTGTCCAATTAGGGTTTTTAACCAATCTTGTGCATCCAATAGGTGTGTTTGTGTCATTGGATGATCAATTAGGTCATTTTCGTCCTCCCTTGGCATATTCTTGTCCAACTAAGGTTTTATACCAATCTTCTGCATCCAATAGGTGTGTTTGTGTCATTGGATGATCAATTAGGTCATTTTCGTCCTCCCTAGGCTTATTCTTGTCCAATTAGGGTTTTTAACCAATCTTGTGCATCCAATAGGTGTGTTTGTGTCATTGGATGATCAATTAGGTCATTTTCTTCCTCCCTAGGCTTATTCTTGTCCAATTAGGGTTTTTAACCAGTCTTGTGCATCCAATAGGTGTGTTTGTGTCATTGGATGATCAATTAGGTCATTTTCGTCCTCCCTAGGCTTATTCTTGTCCAATTAGGGTTTTTAACCAATCTTGTGCTTCCAATAGGTGTGTTTGTGTCATTGGATGATCAGTTAGGTCATTTTTGTCCTCCCTAGGCTTATTCTTGTCCAATTAGGGTTTTTAACCAATCTTGTGCATCCAATAAGTTCATTTGTGTCATTGGATTAACATTTATGTCATATCCGTCCTCCCTAGGCATATTCTTGTCCAATTAGGGTTTTTAACCAATCTTGTGCATCCAATAAGTTGAGTTGTGTCATTGGATTAACATTTAGGTCATTTTCGTCCTCCCTAGGCTTATTCTTGTCCAATTAGGGTTTTTAACCAATCTTGTGCATCCAATAGCTGTGTTTGTGTCATCGGATGATTAATTAGGTCATTTTCTTCCTCCCTAGGCTTATTCTTGTCCAATTAGGGTTTTTAACCAATCTTGTGCATCCAATAGGTGTGTTTGTGTCATTGGATGATCAATTAGGTCATTTTCGTCCTCCCTAGGCTTATTCTTGTCCAATTAGGGTTTTTAACCAATCTTGTGCATCCAATAGGTGTGTTTGTGTCATTGGATGATCAATTAGGTCATTTTCGTCCTTTCTATGCTTATTCTTGTCCAATTAAGGTTTTTAACAAATCTTGTGCATCCAATAAGTTCATTTGTGTCATTGGATGATCAATTAGGTCATTTTCGTCCTCCCTAGGCTTATTCTTGTCCAATTAGGGTTTTTAACCAATCTTGTGCATCCAATAGGTGTGTTTGTGTCATTGGATGATCAATTAGGTCATTTTCGTCCTCCTTAGGCATATTCTTGTCCAATTAGGGTTTTTAACCAATCTTGTGTATCCAATAGATGTGGTTGTGTCATTGGATGATCAATTAGGTCATTTTCGTCCTCCCTAGGCTTATTCTTGTCCAATTAGGGTTTTTAACCAATCTTGTGCATCCAATAGGTGTGTTTGTGTCATTGGATGATCAATTAGGTCATTTTCGTCCTCCCTAGGCTTATTCTTATCCAATTAGGGTTTTTAACCAATCTTGTGCATCCAATAGGTGTGTTTATGTCATTGGATGATCAATTAGGTCATTTTCGTCCTCCCTAGGCTTATTCTTGTCCAATTAGGGTTTTTAACCGATCTTGTGCATCCAATAGGTGTGTTTGTGTCATTGGATGATCAATTAGGTCATTTTCGTCCTCCATAGGCATATTCTTGTCCAATTAGGGTTTTTAACCAATCTTGTGCATCCAATAGGTCTGTTTGTGTCATTGGATGATCAATTAGGTCATTTTCGTCCTCCCTAGGCTTATTCTTGTCCAATTAGGGTTTTTAACCAATCTTGTGCATCCAATAGGTGTGTTTGTGTCATTGGATGATCAATTAGGTCATTTTCGTCCTCCCTAGGCTTATTCTTGTCCAATTAGGGTTTTTAACCAATCTTGTGCATCCAATAAGTTGAGTTGTGTCATTGGATTAACATTTAGGTCATTTTCGTTCTCCCTAGGCTTATTCTTGTCCAATTAGGGTTTTTAACCAATCTTGTGCATCCAATAGGTGTGTTTGTGTCATTGGATGATCAATGAGGTCATTTTCGTCCTCCCTAGGCATATTCTTGTCCAATTTGGGTTTTTAACCAATCTTGTGCATCCAATAGGTGTGTTTGTGTCATTGGATGATCAATTAGGTCATTTTCGTCCTCCCTAGGCTTATTCTTGTCCAATTAGGGTTTTTAACCAATCTTGTGCATCCAATAGGTGTGTTTGTGTCATTGGATGATCAATTAGGTCATTTTCGTCCTCCCTAGGCTTATTCTTGTCCAATTAGGGTTTTTAACCAATCTTGTGCATCCAATAAGTTCATTTGTGTCATTGGATGATCAATTAGGTCATTTTCGTCCTTCCTAGGCATATTCTTGATCAACTAGGGTTTTAAACCAATCTTGTGCATCCAATAGGTGTGTTTGTGTCATTGGATGATCAATTAGGTCATTTTCGTCCTCCCTAGGCTTATTCTTGTCCAATTAGGGTTTTTAACCAATCTTGTGCATCCAATAGGTGTGTTTGTGTCATTGGATGATCAATTAGGTCATTTTCGTCCTCCCTAGGCTTATTCTTGTCCAATTAGGGTTTTTAACCAATCTTGTGCATCCAATAGGTGTGTTTGTGTCATTGGATGATCAATTAGGTCATTTTCGTCCTCCCTAGGCTTATTCTTGTCCAATTAGGGTTTTTAACCAATCTTGTGCATCCAATAGGTGTGTTTGTGTCATTGGATGATCAATTAGGTCATTTTCGTCCTTTCTATGCTTATTTTTGTCCAATTAGGGTTTTTAAGCAATCTTGTGCATCCAATAAGTTCATTTGTGTCATTGGATGATCAATTAGGTCATTTTCGTCCTCCCTAGGCATATTCTTGTCCAACTAGGGTTTCTAACCAATCTTGTGCTTCCAATAGATGTGTTTGTGTCATTGGATGATCAATTAGGTCATTTTCGTCCTCCCTAGGCTTATTCTTGTCCAATTAGGGTTTTTAACCAATCTTGTGCATCCAATAGGTGTGTTTGTGTCATTGGATGATCAATTAGGTCATTTTCGTCCTCCCTAGGCTTATTCTTGTCCAATTAGGGTTTTTAACCAATCTTGTGCATCCAATAGGTGTGTTTGTGTCATTGGATGATCAATTAGGTCATTTTCGTCCTCCCTAGGCTTAGTCTTGTCCAATTAGGGTTTTTAACCAATCTTGTGCATCCAATAGGTGTGTTTGTGTCTTTGGATGATCAATTAGGTCATTTTCGCCCTCCGTAGGCCTATTCTTGTCCAATTAGGGTTTTTAACCAATCTTGTGCATCCGATAAGTTTGTTTGTGTCATTGAATTAATATTTAGGTCATTTTCGTCCTCCCTAGGCATATTCTTCTCCAATTAGGGTTTTTAACCAATCTTGTGCATCCAATAGGTGTGTTTGTGTCATTGGATGATCAATTAGGTCATTTTTGTCCTCCCTAGGCATATTCTTGTCCAATTAGGGTTTTTAACCAATCTTGTGCATCCAATAAGGTCATTTGTGTCATTGGATTAACATGTAGGTCATTTTCGTCCTCCCTAGGCATATTCTTGTCCAATTAGGGTTTTTAACCAATCTTGTCCTTCCAATAGGTGTGTTTGTGTCATTGGATGATCAATTAGGTCATTTTCGTCCTCCCTAGGCTTATTCTTGTCCAATTAGGGTTTTTAACCAATCTTGTGCTTCCAATAGGTGTGTTTGTGTCATTGGATGATCAATTTGGTCATTTTCGTCCTCCCAAGGCTTATTCTTGTCCAATTAGGGTTTTTAACCAATCTTGTGCATCCAATAGGTGTGTTTGTGTCATTGGATGATCAATTAGGTCATTTACGCCCTCCCTAGGCTTATTCTTGCCCAATTAGGGTTTTTAACCAATCTTGTGCATCCAATAAGTTCATTTGTGTCATTGGATTAACAGTTAGGTCATTTTCGTCCTCCCTAGGCATATTCTTGTCCAACTAGGGTTTTTAACCAATCTTGTGCATCCAATAGGTGTGTTTGTGTAATTGGATGTTCAATTAGGTCATTTTCGTCCTCCCTAGGCTTATTCTTGTCCAATTAGGGTTTTTAACCA
>JBBPBR010001407.1:88480-115171 GCA_037974775.1 Cicer pinnatifidum | reverse complement strand
TTAGGGTTTTTAACCAATCTTGTGCATCCAATAGGTGTGTTTGTGTCATTGGATGATCAATTAGGTCATTTTCGTCCTCCCTAGGCTTATTCTTGCCAAATTAGGGTTTTTAACCAATCTTGTGCATCCAATAAGTTGAGTTGTGTCATTGGATTAGCATTTAGGTCATTTTCGTCT
Source organism: Cicer pinnatifidum (assembly GCA_037974775.1). Taxonomy (NCBI): domain Eukaryota; kingdom Viridiplantae; phylum Streptophyta; class Magnoliopsida; order Fabales; family Fabaceae; genus Cicer; species Cicer pinnatifidum. The sequence goes on along the minus strand of JBBPBR010001407.1, from coordinate 114,994 downwards.
TCTCTAGGCTTATTCTTGTCCAATTAGGATTTTTAACCAATCTTGTGCATCCAATAAGTTCATTTGTGTCATTGGATTAACATTTAGATCATTTTCGTTCTCCCTAGGCATATTCTTGTCCAATTAGGGTTTTTATCCAATCTTGTGCATCCAATAGGAGTGTTTGTGTCATTGGATGATCAATTAGGTTATTTTCGTCCTCCATAGGCTTATTCTTGTCCAATTAGGGTTTTTAACCAATCTTGTGCATCCAATATGTTGAGTTGTGTCATTGGATTAACATTTAGGTCATTTTCGTTCTCCCTAGGCTTATTCTTGTCCAATTAGGGTTTTTAACCAATCTTGTGCATCCAATAAGTTCATTTGTGTTATTGGATTAACATTTAGGTCATATTCGTCCTCCCTAGAGATATTCTTGTCCAATTAAGGTTTTTAACCAATCTAGTGCATCCAATAGGTGTGTTTCTGTCATTGGATGATCAATTAGGTCATTTTCGTCCTCCCTAGGCATATTCTTGTCCAATTAGGGCTTTTAACCAATCTTGTGCATCCAATAGGTGTGTTTGTGTCATTGGATGATCAATTAGGTCATTTTCGTCCTCCCTAGGCTTGTACTTGTCCAATTAGGGTTTTTAACCAATCTTGTGCATCCAATAAGTTCATTAGTGTCATTGTATGATCAATTAGGTCATTTTCATCCTCCCTAGGCATGTTCTTGTCCAACTAGGGTTTTTAACCAATCTTGTGCATCCAATAGGTGTGTTTGTGTCATTGGATGATCAATTAGGTCATTTTTGTCCTCCCTAGGCTTATTCTTGTCCAATTAGGGTTTTTAACCAATCTTCTGCATCCAATAGGTGTGTTTGTGTCATTGGATGATCAATTAGGTCATTTTCGTCCTCCCTAGGCTTATTCTTGTCCAATTAGGGTTTTTAACCAATCTTCTGCATCCAATAGGTGTGTTTGTGTCATTGGATGATCAATTAGGTCATTTTCGTCCTCCCTAGGCTTATTCTTGTCCAATTAGGGTTTTTAACCAATCTTGTGCATCCAATAAGTTTGTTTGTGTCATTGAATTAAAATTTAGGTCATTTTCGTCCTCCTTAGACATATTCTTGTCCAACTAGGGTTTTTAACCAATCTTGTGCATCCAATAGTCGTGTTTGTGTCATTGGATAATCAATTAGGTCATTTTCGTCCTCCCTAGGCTTATTCTTGTCCAATTAGGGTTTTTAACCAATCTTGTGCATCCAATAGGTGTGTTTGTGTCATTGGATGATCAATTAGGTCATTTTCGTCCTCCATAGGCTTATTCTTGTCCAATTAGGGTTTTTAACCAATCTTGTGCATCCAATAACTTTGTTTGTTTCATTGAATTAATATTTAGGTCATTTTCGTCCTCCCTAGGCATATTCTTGTCCAATTAGGGTTTTTAACCAATCTTGTGCATCCAATAGGTGTGTTTGTGTCATTTGAGGATCAACTAGGTCATTTTCGTCCTCCCTAGGCTTATTCTTGTCCAATTAGGGTTTTTAACCAATCTTATGCATCCAATAAGTTGAGTTGTTTCATTGGATTAACATTTAGGTCATTTTCGTCCTCCCTAGGCTTATTCTTGTCCAATTAGGGTTTTTAACCAATCTTGTGCATCCAATAAGTTCATTTGTGTCATTGGATTAACATTTAGATCATTTTCGTCCTCCCTAGGCATATTCTTGTCCAATTAGGGTTTTTAACCAATCTTGTGTATCCAATAGGTGTGTTTGTGTCATTGGACGATCAATTAGGTCATTTTCGTCCTCCCTAGGCTTATTCTTGTCCAATTAGGGTTTTTAACCAATCTTGTGCATCCAATAGGTGTGTTTGTGTCATTGGATGATCAATTAGGTCATTTTCGTCCTCCCTAGGCATATTCTTGTCCAACTAGGGTTTTTAACCAATCTTGTGCATCCAATAAGTTCATTTGTGTCATTGGATGATCAATTAGGTCATTTTCATCCTCCCTAGCCATATTCTTGTCCAACAATGGTTTTTAACCAATCTTGTGCATCCAATAGGTGTGTTTGTGTCATTGGATGATCAATTAGGTCATTTTCGTCCTCCCTAGGCTTATTCTTGTCCAATTAGGGTTTTTAACCAATCTTGTGCATCCAATAGGTGTGTTTGTGTCATTGGATGATCAATTAGGTCATTTTCGTCCTCCCTAGGCTTATTCTTGTCCAATTAGGGTTTTTAACCAATCTTGTGCATCCAATAGGTGTGTTTGTGTCATTGGATGATCAATTAGGTCATTTTCGTCCTCCCTAGGCTTATTCTTGTCCAATTAGAGTTTTTAACCAATCTTGTGCATCCAATAAGTTCATTTGTGTCATTGGATTAACATTTAGGTCATTTTCGTCGTACCTAGGCATATTCTTGTCCAATTAGGGTTTTTAACCAATCTTGTGCATCCAATAGGTGTGTTTGTGTCATTGGATGATCAATTTAGGTCATTTTCGTCCTCCCTAGGCATATTCTTGTCCAATTAGGGTTTTTAACCAATCTTGTGTTTCCAATAGGTGTGTTTGTGTCATTGGATGATCAATTTAGGTCATTTTCGTCCTCCTTAGGCATATTCTTGTCCAATTAGGGTTTTTAACCAATCTTGTGCATCCAATAGGTGTGTTTGTGTCATTGGATGATCAATTAGGTCATTTTCGTCCTCCCTAAGCTTATTCTTGTCCAATTAGGGTTTTTAACCAATCTTGTGCATCAAATAAGTTCATTTGTGTCATTGGATTAAAATTTAGGTAATTTTCGTCCTCCCTAGGCATATTCTTGTCCAATTAGGGTTGTTAACCAATCTTTTGCATCTAATAGGTGTGTTTGTGTCATTGGATGATCAATTAGGTTATTTTCATCCTCCCTAGGCTTATTCTTGTCCAATTAGGGTTTTTAACCAATCTTGTGCATCCAATAAGTTCATTTGTGTCATTGGATTAACATTTAGGTCATTTTCGTCCTCCCTAGGCTTATTCTTGTCCAATTAGGGTTTTTAACCAATCTTGTGCATCCGATTGGTGTGTTTGTGTCATTGGATGATCAATTAGGTCATTTTCGTCCTCCCTAGGCATATTCTTGTCCAATTAGGGTTTTTAACCAATCTTGTGCATCCAATAGGTGTGTTTGTGTCATTGGATGATCAATTAGGTCATTTTCGTCCTCCATAGGCTTATTCTTGTCCAATTAGGGTTTTTAACCAATCTTGTGCATCCAATAAGTTGAGTTGTGTCATTGGATTAACATTTAGGTCATTTTCGTCCTCCCTAGGCTTATTCTTGTCCAATTAGAGTTTTTAACCAATCTTGTGGATCCAATAGGTGTGTTTGTTTCATTGGATGATCAATTAGGTCATTTTCGTCCTACCTAGGCATATTCTTGTCCGATTAGGGTTTTTAACCAATCTTGTGCATTCAATAGGTCTGTTTGTGTCATTGGATGATCAATTAGGTCATTTTCGTCCTCCCTAGGCATATTCTTGTCCAATTAGGGTTTTTAACCAATCTTGTGCATCCAATAGGTGTGTTTGTGTCATTGGATGATCAATTAGGTCATTTTCGTCCTCCATAGGCTTATTCTTGTCCAATTAGGGTTTTTAACCAATCTTGTGCATCCAATAAGTTCATTTGTTTCATTGGATTAACATTTAGGTCATTTTCGTCCTCCCTAGGCATATTCTTGTTCAATTAGGGTTTTTAACCAATCTTGTGCATCCAATAGGTGTGTTTGTGTCATTGGATGATCAATTAGGTCATTTTTGTCCTCCCTAGGCTTATTCTTGTCCAATTAGGGTTTTTAACCAATCTTGTGCATCCAATAAGTTCATTAGTATCATTGGATGATCAATTAGGTCATTTTCGTCCTCCCTAGGCATGTTCTTGTCCAACTAGGGTTTTTATCCAATCTTGTGCATCCAATAGGTGTGTTTGTGTCATTGGATGATCAATTAGGTCATTTTCGTCCTCCCTAGGCTTATTCTTGTCCAATTAGGGTTTTTAACCAATCTTGTGCATCCAATAGGTGTGTTTGTGTCATTGGATGATCAATTAGGTCATTTTCGTCCTCCCTAGGCTTATTCTTGTCCAATTAGAGTTTTTAACCAATCTTGTGCATCCAATAGGTGTGTTTGTGTCATTGGATGATCAATTAGGTCATTTTCGTCCTCCCTAGGTATATTCTTGTACAATTAGGGTTTTTAATAAATCTTGTGCATCCAATAGGTGTGTTTGTGTCATTGGATGATCAATTAGGTCATTTTCGTCCTCCCTAGGCTTATTCTTGTCCAATTAGGGTTTTTAACCAATCTTGTGCATCCAATAGGTGTGTTTGTGTCATTGGATGATCAATTAGGTCATTTTTCGTCCTCCCTAAGCTTATTCTTGTCCAATTAGGGTTTTTAACCAATCTTATGCATCCAATAGGTGTGTTTGTGTCATTGGATGATCAATTAGGTCATTTTCGTCCTCCCTAGGCTTATTCTTGTCCAATTAGGGTTTTTAACCAATCTTGTGCATCCAATAGGTGTGTTTGTGTCATTGGATGATCAATTAGGTCATTTTCGTCCTCCCTAGGCTTATTCTTGTCCAATTAGGGTTTTTAACCAATCTTGTGCATCCAATAGGTGTGTTTGTGTCATTGGATGATCAATTAGGTCATTTTTGTCCTCCCTAGGCTTATTCTTGTCCAATTAGGGTTTTTAACGAATCTTGTGCATCCAATAGGTGTGTTTGTGTCATTGGATGCTCAATTAGGTCATTTTCGTACTCCCTAGGCTTATTCTTGTCCAACTAGAGTTTTTAACCAATCTTGTGCATCCAATAACTTTGATTGTGTCATTGAATTAATATTTAGGTCATTTTCGTCCTCCCTAGGCATATTCTTGTCCAATTAGGGTTTTTAACCAATCTTGTGCATCCAATAGGTGTGTTTGTGTCATTGGATGATCAATTAGGTCATTCTCGTCCTCCCTAGACTTATTCTTGTCCAATTAGGGTTTTTAACAAATCTTGTGCATCCAATAAGTTCATTTGTGTCATTGGATGATCAATTAGGTCATTTTCGTCCTCCCTAGGCATATTCTTGTCCAAGTAGGGTTTTTAACCATTCTTGTGCTTCCAATAGGTGTGTTAGTGTCATTTGATGATCAATTAGGTCATTTTCGTCCTCCCTAGGCTAATTCTTGTCCAATTAGGGTTTTTAACCAATCTTGTGCATCCAATAGGTGTGTTTGTGTCATTGGATGATCAATTAGGTCATTTTCGTCCTCCCTAGGCTTATTCTTGTCCAATTAGGGTTTTTAACCAATCTTGTGCATCCAATAGGTGTGTTTGTGTCATTGGATGATCAATTAGGTCATTTTCGTCCTCGCTAGGCTTATTCTTGTCCAATTAGGGTTTTTAACCTATCTTGTGCATCCAATAACTTTGATTGTGTCATTGAATTTATATTTAGGTCATTTTCGTCCTCCCTATACATATTCTTGTCCAATTAGGGTTTTTAACCAACCTTGTGCATCCAATAGGTGTGTTTGTATCATTGGATGATCTATTAGGTCATTTTCGCCCTCCCTAGGCTTATTCTTGTCCAAATAGGGTTTTTAACCAATCTTGGGCATCCAATAGGTGTGTTTGTGTCATTGGATGATCAATTAGGTCATTTTCGTCCTCCCTAGGCTTATTCTTGTCCAATTAGGGTTTTTAACCAATCTTGTGCATCCAATAGGTGTGTTTGTGTCATTGGATGATCAATTAGGTCATTTTCGTCCTCCATAGGCTTATTCTTGTCCAATTAGGGTTTTTAACCAATCTTGTGCATCCAATAGGTGTGTTTGTGTCATTGGATTAACATTTAGGTCATTTTCGTCTTCCCTAGGCTTATTCTTGTCCAATTAGGGTTTTTAACCAATCTTGTGCATCCAATAAGTTGAGTTGTGTCATTGGATTAACATTTAGGTCATTTTCGTCCTCCCTAGGCTTATTCTTGTCCAATTAGGGTTTTTAGCCAATCTTGTGCATCCAGTAAGTTGAGTTGTGTTATTGGATTAACATTTAGGTTATTTTCGTCCTCCTTAGGCTTATTCTTGTCCAATTAGGGTTTTTAACCAATCTTGTGCATCCAATAAGTTCATTTGTGTCATTGGATTTACATTAAGATCATTTTCGTCCTCCCTAGGCATATTCTTGTCCAATTAGGGTTTTTAACCAATCTTGTGCTTCCAATAGGTGTGTTTGTGTCATTGGATGATCAATTAGGTCATTTTCGTCCTCCCTAGGCTTATTCTTGTCCAATTAGGGTTTTTAACCAATCTTGTGCATCCAATAAGTTCATTTGTGTCTTTGGATTAACATTTAGGTCATTTTCGTCCTCCCTAGGCATATTCTTGTCCAATTAGGCTTTTTAACCAATCTTGTGCTTCCAATAGGTGTGTTTGTGTCATTGGATGATCAATTAGGTCATTTTCGTCCTCCCTAGGCTTATTCTTGTCCAATTAGGGTTTTTAACCAATCTTGTGCATCCAATAAGTTCATTTGTGTCATTGGATGATCAATTAGGTCATTTTCGTCCTCCCTATGTATATTCTTGTCCAACTAGGGTTTTTAACCAATCTTGTGCATCCAATAGATGTATTTGTGTCTTTGGATGATCAATTAGGTCATTTTCGTCCTCCCTAGGCTTATTCTTGTCCAATTAGGGTTTTTAATCAATCTTGTGCATCCAATAAGTTCATTTGTGTCATTGGATTAACATTTAGGTCATTTTCGTCCTCCCTAGGCATATTCTTGTCCAATTAGGGTTTTTAACCAATCTTGTGCTTCCAATAGGTGTGTTTGTGTCATTGGATGATCAATTAGGTCATTTTCGTCCTCCCTAGGCTTATTCTTGTCCAATTAGGGTTTTTAACCAATCTTGTGCATCCAATAAGTTCATTTGTGTCATTGGATTAACATTTAGGTTATTTTCGTCCTCCCTAGGCATATTCTTGTCGAATTAGGGTTTTTAACCAATCTTGTGCATCCAATAGGTGTGTTTGTGTCATTGGATGATCAATTAGGTCATTTTCGTCCTCCCTAGGCTTATTCTTGTCCAATTAGGGTTTTTAACCAATCTTGTGCATCCAATAGGTGTGTTTGTGTCATTGGCTGATCAATTAGGTCATCTTCGTCCTCCCTAGGCTTATTCTTGTCCAATTAGGGTTTTTAACCAATCTTGTGCATCCAATAAGTGTGTTTGTGTCATTGGATGATCAATTAGGTCATTTTCGTCCTCCCTAGGCTTATTCTTGTCCAATTAGGGTTTTTAACCAATCTTGTGCTTCCAATAAGTGTGTTTGTGTCATTGGATGATCAATTAGGTCATTTTCCTCCTCCCTAGGCATATTCTTGTCTAATTAGGGTTTTTACACATTCTTTTGCATCCAATAGGTGTGTTTGTGTCATTGGATGATCAATTAGGTCATTTTCGTCCTCCCTAGGCTTATTCTTGTCCAATTAGGGTTTTTAACCAATCTTGTGCATCCAATAGGTGTGTTTGTGTCATTGGATGATCAATTAGGTCATTTTCGTCCTCCCTAGGCTTATTCTTGTCCAATTAGGGTTTTTAACCAATCTTGTGCATCCAATAACTTTGTTTGTGTCATTGAATTAATATTTAGGTCATTTTCCTCCTCCCTAGGCATATTCTTTTCCAATTATGGTTTTTAACCAATCTTGTGCATCCAATAAGTTCATTTGTGTCATTGGATGATCAATTAGGTCATTTTCGTCCTCCCTAGGCATATTCTTGTCCAACTAGGGTTTTTAACCAATCTTGTGCATCCAATAAGTGTGTTTGTGTCATTGCATGATCAATTAGGTCATTTTCGTCCTCCCTAGGCTTATTCTTGTCCAATTAGAGTTTTTAACCAATCTTGTGCATCCAATAGGTGTGTTTGTGTCATTGGATGATCAATTAGGTCATTTTCGTCCTCCCTAGGCTTATTCTTGTCCAATTAGAGTTTTTAACCAATCTTGTGCATCCAATAAGTTTGTTTATGTCATTGAATTAATATTTAGGTCATTTTCGTCCTCGCTAGGCATATTCTTGTCCAACTAGGGTTTTTAACCAATCTTGTGCATCCAATAGGTGTGTTTGTGTCATTGGATGATCAATTAGGTCATTTTCGTCCTCCCTAGGCATATTCTTGTCCAATTAGGGTTTTTAATCAATCTTGTGCATCCAATAAGTTCATTTGTGTCATTGGATGATCAATTAGGTCATTTTCGTCCTCCGTAGGCATATTCTTGTCCAACTAGGGTTTTAAACCAATCTTGTGAATCCAATAGGTGTGTTTGTGTCATTGGATGATCAATTAGGTCATTTTCTTCCTCCCTAGTCTTATTCTTGTCCAATTAGGGTTTTTAACCAATCTTGTGCATCCAATAGGTGTGTTTGTGTCATTGGATGATCAATTAGGTCATTTTCGTCCTCCCTAGGCTTATTCTTGTCCAATTAGGGTTTTTAACCAATCTTGTGCATCCAATAGGTGTGTTTGTGTCATTGGATGATCAATTAGGTCATTTTCGTCCTCCATAGGCTTATTCTTGTCCAATTAGGGTTTTTAACCAATCTTGTGCATCCAATAAGTTTGTTTGTGTCATTGAATTAATATTTAGGTCATTTTCGTCCTCCCTAGGCATATTCTTGTCCAATTCGGGTTTTTAACCAATCTTGTGCATCCAATAGGTGTGTTTGTGTCATTGGATGATCAATTAGGTCATTTTCGTCCTCCCTAGGCTTATTCTTGTCCAATTAGGGTTTTTAACCAATCTTGTGCATCCAATAAGTTCATTTGTGTCATTGGATGATCAATTAGGTCATTTTCATCCTCCCTTGGCATATTCTTCTCCAACTAGGGTTTTAAACCAATCTTGTGCATCCAATAGGTGTGTTTGTGTCATTGGATGATCAATTAGGTCATTTTCGTCCTCCCTAGGCTTATTCTTGTCCAATTAGGGTTTTTAACCAATCTTGTGCATCCAATAGGTGTGTTTGTGTCATTGGATGATCAATTAGGTCATTTTCGTCCTCCCTAGGCTTATTCTTGTCCAATTAGGGTTTTTGACCAATCTTGTTCATCCAATAGGTGTGTTTGTGTCATTGGATGATCAATTAGGTCATTTTCGTCCTCCCTAGGCTTATTCTTGTCCAATTAGGGTTTTTAACCAATCTTGTGCATCCAATAGGTGTGTTTGTGTCATTGGATGATCAATTAGGTCATTTTCGTCCTAACTAGGCTTATTCTTTTCCAATTAGGGTTTTTAGCCAATCTTGTGCATCCAATAGGTGTGTTTGTGTCATTGCATGATCAATCAGGTCATTTTCGTCCTCCCTAGGCTTATTCTTGTCCAATTAGGGTTTTTAACCAATCTTGTGCATCCAATAACTTTGATTGTGTCATTGAATTAATATTTAGGTCATTTTCGTCCTCCCTAGGCATATTCTTGTCCAATTAGGGTTTTTAACCAATCTTGTGCATCCAATAGTTGTGTTTGTGTCATTGGATGATCAATTAGGTCATTTTCGTCCTCCCTTGGCTTATTCTTGTCCAATTAGGGTTTTTAACCAATCTTGTGCATCCAATAAGTTTGTTTGTGTCATTGAATTAATATTTAGGTCATTTTCGTCCTCCCTAGGCATATTCTTGTCCAATTAGGGTTTTTAACCAATCTTGTGCATCCAAAAGGTGTGTTTGTGGCATTGGATGATCAATTAGGTCATTTTCGTCCTCCCTAGGCTTAATCTTGTCCAATTAGGGTTTTTAACCAATCTTGTGCATCCAATAAGTTCATTTGTGTCATTGGATTAACATTTAGGTCATTTTCGTCCTCCCTAGGCATATTCTTGTCCAATTAGGGTTTTTAACCAATCTTGTGCATCCAATAGGTGTGTTTGTGTCATAGGATGATCAATTGGGTCATTTTCGTGCTCCCTAGGCTTATTCTTGTCCAATTAGGATTTTTAACCAATCTTGTGCATCCAATAAGTTGAGTTGTGTCATTGGATTAACATTTAGGTCATTTTCGTCCTCCCTAGCCTTATTCTTGTCCAATTAGGGTTTTTAACCAATCTTGTGCATCCAATAGGTGTGTTTGTGTCATTGGATGATCAATTAGGTCATTTTCGTCCTCCCTAGGCATATTCTAGTCCAATTAGGGTTTTTAACCAATCTTGTGCATCCAATAGGTGTGTTTGTGTCATTGGATGATCAATTAGGTCATTTTCGTCCTCCCTAGCCTTATTCTTGTCCAATTAGGGTTTTTAACCAATCTTGTTCATCCAATAGGTATGTTTGTGTCATTGGATGATCTATTAGGTCATTTTCGTCCTCCCTAGGCATATTCTTGTCCAATTAGGGTTTTTAACCAATCTTGTGCATCCAATAGGTGTGTTTGTGGCAATGGATGATCAATTAGGTCATTTTCGTCCTCCCTAGGCTTATTCTTGTCCAATTAGGGTTTTTAACCAATCTTGTGCATCCAATAGGTGTGTTTGTGTCATTGGATGATCAATTAGGTCATTTTCGTCCTCCCTAGGCTTATTCTTGTCCAATTAGAGTTTTTAACCAATCTTGTGCATCCAATAAGTTTAGTTGTGTCATTGGATTAACATTTAGGTCATTTTCGTCCTCCCTAGGCTTATTCTTGTCCAATTAGGGTTTTTAACCAATCTTGTGCATCCAATAAGTTCATTTGTGTCATTGGATGATCAATTAGGTTATTTTCGTCCTCCCTAGGCTTATTCTTGTCCAATTAGGGTTTTTAACTAATCTTGTGCATCCAATAAGTTCATTTCTGTCATTGGATGATCAATTAGGTCATTTTTGTCCTCCCTAGGCATATTCTTGTCTAATTAGGGTTTTTAACCAATCTTGTGCATCCAATAGGTGTGTTTGTGTCATTGGATGATCAATTAGGTCATTTTCGTCCTCCCTAGGCTTATTCTTGTCCTATTAGGGTTTTTAACCAATCTTGTGCATCCAATAAGTTTGTTTGTGTCATTGGATTAATATTTAGGTCATTTTCGTCCTCCCTAGGCATATTCTTGTCCAATTAGGGTTTTTAACCAATCTTGTGCATCCAATAGGTGTGTTTGTGTCATTGGATGATCAATTAGGTCATTTTCGTCCTCCCTAGGCTTATTCTTGTCCAATTAGGGTTTTTAACCAATCTTGTGCATCCAATAAGTTCATTAGTGTCATTGGATGATCAATTAAGTCCTTTTCGTCCTCCCTAGGCATGTTCTTGTCCAACTAGGGTTTTTAACCAATCTTGTGCATCCAATAGGTGTGTTTGTGTTATTGGATGAACAATTAGGTCATTTTCGTCCTCGCTAGGCTTATTCTTGTCCAATTAGGGTTTTTAACCAATCTTCTACATCCAATAAGTTGAGTTGTGTCATTGGATTAACATTTAGGTCATTTTCGTTCTCCCTAGGCTTATTCTTGTCCAATTAGGGTTTTTAACCAATCTTGTGCATCCAATAACTTCATTTGTGTCATTGGATTAACATTTAGGTCATATCCGTCCTCGCTAGGCATATTCTTGTCCAATTAGGGTTTTTAACCAATCTTGTGCATCCAATAGGTGTGTTTGTGTCATTGGATGATCAATTAGGTCATTTTCGTCCTCCCTAGGCTTATTCTTGTCCAATTAGGGTTTTTAACCAATGTTGTGCATCCAATAGGTGTGTTTGTGTCATTGGATTATCAATAAGGTCATTTTCGTCCTCCCTAGGCATATTCTTGTCCAATTAGGGTTTTTAACCAATCTTGTGCATCCAATAGCTGTGTTTGTGTCCTTGGATGATAAATTAGGTCATTTTCGTCCTCCTTAGGCTTATTCTTGTCCAATTAGGGTTTTTAACCAATCTTGTGCATCCAATAAGTTTGTTTGTGTCATTGAATTAATATTTAGGTCATTTTCGTCCTCCCTAGGCATATTCTTGTCCAATTAGGGTTTTTAACCAATCTTGTGCATCCAATAGGTGTGTTTGTGTCATTGGATGATCAATTAGGTCATTTTCGTCCTCCCTAGGCTTATTCTTGTCCAATTAGGGTTTTTAACCAATCTTGTGAATCCAATAGGTGTGTTTGTGTCATTGGATGATCAATTAGGTCATTTTCGTCCTCCCTAGGCATATTCTTGTCCAACTAGGGTTTTTAACCAATCTTGTGCATCCAATAGGTGTGTTTGTGTCATTGGATGATCAATTAGGTTATTTTCGTCCTCCATAGGCTTATTCTTGTCCAATTAGGGTTTTTAACCAATCTTGTGCATCCAATAAGTTTGTTTGTGTCATTGAATTAATATTTAGGTCATTTTCGTCCTCCCTAGGCATATTCTTGTCCAATTAGGGTTTTTAACCAATCTTGTGCATTCAATAGGTGTGTTTGTGTCATTGGATGATCAATTCGGTCATTTTCGTCCTCCCTAGGCTTATTCTTGTCCAATTAGGGTTTGTAACCAATCTTGTGCATCCAATAGGTGTGTTTGTGTAATTGGATGATCAATTAGGTCATTTTCGCCCTCCCTAGGCTTATTCTTGTCCAATTAGGGTTTTTAACCAATCTTGTGCATCCAATAAGTTCATTTGTGTCATTGGATTAACATTTAGGTCATTTTCGTCCTCCCTAGGCTTATTCTTGTCCAATTATGGTTTCTAAACAATCTTGTGCATCCAATAGGTGTGTTTGTGTTATTGGGTGAACATTTAGGTCATTTTCATCCTCCCTAGGCTTATTCTTGTCCAATTAGGGTTTTTAACCAATCTTGTGCATCCAATAAGTTCATTTGTGTCATTGGATTAACATTTAGGTCATTTTCGTCCTCCCTAGGCTTATTCTTGTCCAATTAGGGTTTTTAACCAATCTTGTGCATCCAATAGGTGTGTTTGTGCATTAGATGATCAATTAGGTTATTTTCGTCCTCCCTAGGCATATTCTTGTCCAATTAGGGTTTTTAACTAATCTTGTGCATCCAATAAGTTCATTTGTGTCATTGGATGATCAATTAGGTCATTTTCGTCCTCCCTAGGCATATTCTTGTCCAATTAGGGTTTTTAACCAATCTTGTGAATCCAATAGGTGTGTTAGTGTCATTGGATGATCAATTAGGTCATTTTCGTCCTCCCTAGGCTTATTCTTCTTTAATTAGGGTTTTTAACCAATCTTGTGCATCCAATAGGTGTGTTTGTGTCATTGGATGATCAATTAGGTCATTTTCGTCCTCCCTAGGCTTATTCTTGTCCAATTAGGGTTTTTAACCAATCTTGTGCATCCAATAGGTGTGTTTGTGTCATTGGATGATCAATTAGGTCATTTTCGTCCTACCTAGGCTTATTCTTGTCCAATTAGGGTTTTTAACCAATCTTGTGCATCCAATAAGTTGAGTTGTGTCATTGGATTAACATTTAGGTCATTTTCGTCCTCCCTAGGCATATTCTTGTCCAATTAGGGTTTTTAACCAAACTTCTGCATCCAATAGGTGTGTTTGTGTCATTGGATGATCAATTAGGTCATTTTCGTCCTCCATAGGCTTATTCTTGTCCAATTAGGGTTTTTAATCAATCTTGTGCATCCAATAAGTTTGTTTGTGTCGTCGAATTAATATTTAGGTCATTTTCGTCCTCCCTAGGCATATTCTTTGCCATTTAGGGTTTTTAACCAATCTTGTGCATCCAATAGGTGTGTTTGTGTCATTGGATGATCAATTAGGTCATTTTCGTCCTCCCTAGGCTTATTCTTGTCCAATTAGGGTTTTTAACCAATCTTGTGCATCCAATAACTTTGTTTGTGTCATTGAATTAATATTTAGGTCATTTTCGTCCTCCCTAGGCATATTCTTGTCCAATTAGGGTTTTCAACCAATCTTGTGCTTCCAATAGGTGTGTTTGTGTCATTGGATGATCAATTAGGTCATTTTCGTCCTTCCTAGGCTTATTCTTGTCCAATTGTGGTTTTTAACAAATCTTGTGCAACCAATAAGTTCATTTGTGTCATTGGATTAACATTTAGGTCATTTTCGTCCTCCCTAGGCATATTCTTGTCCAATTAGGGTTTTTAACCAATCTTGTGCTTCCAATAGGTGTGTTTGTGTCATTGGATGATCAATTAGGTCATTTTCGTCCTCCCTAGGCTTATTCTTGTCCAATTAGGGTTTTTAACCAATCTTGTGCATCCAATAAGTTCATTTGTGTCATTGGATTAACATTTAGGTCATTTTCGTCCTCCCTAGGCATATTCTTGTCCAATTAGGGTTTTTAACCAATCTTGTGCTTCCAATAGGTGTGTTTGTGTCATTGGATGATCAATTAGGTCATTTTCGTCCTCCATAGGCTTATTCTTGTCCAATTAGGGTTTTTAATCAATCTTGTGCATCCAATAAGTTTGTTTGTGTCGTCGAATTAATATTTAGGTCATTTTCGTCCTCCCTAGGCATATTCTTTGCCAATTAGGGTTTTTAACCAATCTTGTGCATCCAATAGGTGTGTTTGTGTCATTGGATGATCAATTAGGTCATTTTCGTCCTCCCTAGGCTTATTCTTGTCCAATTAGGGTTTTTAACCAATCTTGTGCATCCAATAACTTTGTTTGTGTCATTGAATTAATATTTAGGTCATTTTCGTCCTCCCTAGGCATATTCTTGTCCAATTAGGGTTTTCAACGAATCTTGTGCTTCCAATAGGTGTGTTTGTGTCATTGGATGATCAATTAGGTCATTTTCGTCCTTCCTAGGCTTATTCTTGTCCAATTAGGGTTTTTAACAAATCTTGTGCATCCAATAAGTTCATTTGTGTCATTGGATTAACATTTAGGTCATTTTCGTCCTCCCTAGGCATATTCTTGTCCAATTAGGGTTTTTAACCAATCTTGTGCTTCCAATAGGTGTGTTTGTGTCATTGGATGATCAATTAGGTCATTTTCGTCCTCCCTAGGCTTATTCTTGTCCAATTAGGGTTTTTAATCAATATTGTGCATCCAATAAGTTCATTTGTGTCATTGGATTAACATTTAGGTCATTTTCGTCCTCCCTAGGCATATTCTTGTCCAATTAGGGTTTTTAACCAATCTTGTGCTTCCAATAGGTGTGTTTGTGTCATTGGATGATCAATTAGGTCATTTTCGTCCTCCCTAGGCTTATTCTTGTCCAATTAGGGTTTTTAACCAATGTTGTGCATCCAACAAGTTTGTTTATGTCATTGAATTAATATTTAGGTAATTTTCGTCCTCCCTAGGCATATTCTTGTCCAATTAAGGTTTTTAACCAATCTTGTGCATCCAATAGGTGTGTTTGTGTCATTGGATGATCAATTAGGTCATTTTCGTCCTTCCTATGCTTATTCTTGTCCAATTAGGGTTTTTAACAAATCTTGTGCATCCAATAAGTTCATTTGTTTCATTGGATTAACATTTAGGTCATTTTCGTCCTCCCTAGGCATATTCTTGTCCAATTAGGGTTTTTAACCAATCTTGTGCTTCCAATAGGTGTGTTTGTGTCATTGGATGATCAATTAGGTCATTTTCGTCCCCCCTAGGCTTATTCTTGTCGAATTATAGTTTTTAACCAATCTTGTGCATCCAACAAGTTTGTTTAT
This sequence comes from Cicer pinnatifidum, assembly GCA_037974775.1. Taxonomy (NCBI): domain Eukaryota; kingdom Viridiplantae; phylum Streptophyta; class Magnoliopsida; order Fabales; family Fabaceae; genus Cicer; species Cicer pinnatifidum. The sequence goes on along the minus strand of JBBPBR010001407.1, from coordinate 99,325 downwards.
GTCATTGAATTAATATTTAGGTAATTTTCGTCCTTCCTAGGCATATTCTTGTCCAATTAGGGTTTTTAACCAATCTTGTGCATCCAATAGGTGTGTTTGTGTCATTGGATGATCAATTAGGTCATTTTCGTCCTTCCTAGGCTTATTCTTGTCCAATTAGGGTTTTTAACCAATCTTGTGCATCCAATAAGTTCATTTGTGTCATTGGATTAACATTTAGGTCATTTTCGTCCTCCCTAGGCATATTCTTGTCCAATTAGGGTTTTTAACCAATCTTGTGCATTCAATAGGTGTGTTTGTTTCATTGGATGATCAATTAGGTCATTTTCGTCCTTCCTAGGCTTATTCTTGTCCAATTAGGGTTTTTAACCAATCTTGTGCATCCAATAAGTTCATTTGTGTCATTGGATTAACATTTAGGTCATTTTCGTCCACCCTAGGCATATTCTTGTCCAATTAGGGTTTTTAACCAATCTTGTGCATCCAATAGGTGTGTTTGTGTCATTGGATGATAAATTAGGTAATTTTGTTCTCCCTAGGCTTATTCTTGTCCAATTAGGATTTTTAACCAATCTTGTGCATCCAATAAGTTCATTTGTGTCATTGGATGATCAATTAGGTCATTTTCGTCCTCCCTAGGCATATTCTTGTCCAACTAGGGTTTTTAACCAATCTTGTGCATCCAATAGGTGTGTTTGTGTCATTGGATGATCAATTAGGTCATTTTCGTCCTCCCTAGGCTTATTCTTGTCCAATTAGGGTTTTTATCCAATCTTGTGCATCCAATAGGTGTGTTTGTGTCATTGCATGATCAATTAGGTCATTTTTGTCCTCCCTAGGCATATTCTTGTCCAACTAGGGTTTTTAACCAATCTTGTGCATCCAATAGGTGTGTTTGTGTCATTGGATGATCAATTAGGTTATTTTCGTCCTCCCTAGGCTTATTCTTGTCCAATTAGGGTTTTTAACCAATCTTGTGCATCCAATAGGTGTGTTTGTGTCATTGCATGATCAATTAGGTCATTTTCGTCCTCCCTAGGCTTATTCTTGTCCAATTAGGGTTTTTAATCAATCTTGTGCATCCAATAAGTTCATTTGTGTCATTGGATTAACATTTAGGTCATTTTCGTCCTCCCTAGGCATATTATTGTCCAATTAGGGTTTTTAACCAATCTTGTGCTTCCAATAGGTGTGTTTGTGTCATTGGATGATCAATTAGGTCATTTTCGTCCTCCCTAGGCTTATTCTTGTCCAATTAGGGTTTTTAACCAATCTTGTGCATCCAATAGGTGTGTTTGTGTCAATGGATGATCAATTAGGTCATTTTCGTCCTCCCTAGGCTTATTCTTGTCAAATTAGGGTTTTTAACCAATCTTGTGCATCCAATAAGTTTGTTTATGTCATTGAATTAATATTTAGGTCATTTTCGTCCTCCCTAGGCATATTCTGGTCCAATTAGGGTTTTTAACCAATCTTGTGCATCCAATAGGTGTGTTTGTGTCATTGGATGATCAATTAGGTCATTTTCGTCCTCCCTAGGCTTATTCTTGTCCAATTAGGGTTTTTAATCAATCTTGTGCATCCAATAAGTTCATTTTTGTCATTGGATTAACATTTAGGTCATTTTCGTCCTCCCTAGGCATATTCTTGAACAATTAAGGTTTTTAACCAATCTTGTGCATCCAATAGGTGTGTTTGTGTCATTGGATGATCAATTAGGTCGTTTTCGTCCTCCCTAGGCTTATTCTTGTCCAATTAGGGTTTTTAATCAATCTTGTGCATCCAATAAGTTCATTTGTGTCATTGGATTAACATTTAGGTCATTTTCGTCCTCCTTAGGCATATTCTTGAACAATTAGGGTTTTTAACCAATCTTGTGCTTCCAATATGTGTGTTTGTGTCATTGGATGATCAATTAGGTCATTTTCGTCCTCCCTAGGCTTATTCTTGTCCAATTAGGGTTTTTAACCAATCTTGTGCATCCAATAAGTTCATTTGTGTCATTGGATGATCAATTAGGTCATTTTCGTCCTCCCTAGGTATATTCTTGTCCAACTAGGGTTTTTAACCAATCTTGTGCATCCAATAGATGTGTTTGTGTCTTTGGGTGATCAATTAGGTCATTTTCGTCCTCCCTAGGCTTATTCTTGTCCAATTAGGGTTTTTAATCAATCTTGTGCATCCAATAAGTTCATTTGTGTCATTGGATTAACATTTAGGTCATTTTCGTCCTCCCTAGACATATTCTTGTCCAATTAGGGTTTTTAACCAATCTTGTGCTTCCAATAGGTGTGTTTGTGTCATTGGATGATCAATTAGGTCATTTTCGTCCTCCCTAGGCTTATTCTTGTCCAATTAGGGTTTTTAACCAATCTTGTGCATCCAATAACTTTGTTTGTGTCATTGAATTAATATTTAGGTCATTTTTGTCCTCCCTAGGCATATTCTTGTCCAATTAGGGTTTTTAACCAATCTTGTGCATCCAATAGGTGTGTTTGTGTCATTGGATGATCTATTAGGTCATTTTTGTCCTCCTTAGGCTTATTCTTGTCCAATTAGGGTTTTTAACCAATCTTGTGCATCCAATAAGTTCATTTGTGTCATTGGTTTAACATTTAGGTCATTATCGTCCTCCCTAGGCATATTCTTGTCCAATTAGGGTTTTTAACCAATCTTGTGCTTCCAATAGGTGTGTTTGTGTCATTGGATGATCAATTAGGTCATTTTCGTCCTCCCTAGGCTTATTCTTGTCCAATTAGGGTTTTTAACCAATCTTGTGCATCCAATAAGTTGAGTTGTGTCATTCGATTAACATTTAGGTCATTTTCGTCCTCCCTAGGCTTATTCTTGTCCAATTACGGTTTTTAACCAATCTTGTGCATCCAATAGGTGTGTTTGTGTCATTGGATGATCAATTAGGTCATTTTCGTTCTCCCTAGGCTTATTCTTGTCCAATTAGGGTTTTTAACCAATCTTTGGCATCGAATAAGTTGAGTTGTGTCATTGGATTAACATTTAGGTCATTTTCGTTCTCCCTAGGCTTATTCTTGTCCAATTAGGGTTTTTAACCAATCTTGTGCTTCCAATAGGTGTGTTTGTGTCATTGGATGATCAATTAGGTCATTTTCGTCCTCCCTAGGCTTATTCTTGTCCAATTAGGGTTTTTAACCAATCTTGTGCATCCAATAACTTTGTTTCTGTCATTGAATTAATATTTAGGTCATTTTCGTCCTCCCTAGGCATATTCTTGTCCAATTAGAATTTTTAACCAAGTGTGTGTCATTGGATGATCAATTAGGTCATTTTCGCCCTCCCTAGGCTTATTCTTGTCCAATTAGGGTTTTTAACCAATCTTGTGCATCCAATAAGTTCATTTGAGTCATTGGATTAACATTTAGGTCATTTTCGTCCTCCCTAGGCATATTCTTGTCCAATTAGGGTTTTTAACCAATCTTGTGCTTCCAATAGGTGTGTTTGTGTCATTGGATGATCAATTAGGTCATTTTCGTCCTCCCTAGGCTTATTCTTGTCCAATTAGGGTTTTTAACCAATCTTGTGCATCCAATAACTTTGTTTGTGTCATTGAATTAATATTTTGGTAATTTTCGCCCTCCCTAGGCATATTCTTGTCCAATTATGGTTTTTAACGCATCTTGTGCATCCAATAGGTGTGTTTGTGTCATTGGATGATCAATTAGGTCATTTTCGTCCTCCCTAGGCTTATTCTTGTCCAATTAGGGTTTTTAACCAATCTTGTGCATCCAATAAGTTCATTTTTGTCATTGGATTAACATTTAGGCCATTTTCGTCCTCCGTAGGCATATTCTTGTCCAATTAGGGTTTTTAACCAATCTTGTGCTTCCAATAGGTGTGTTTGTGTCATTGGATGATCAATTAGGTCATTTTCGTCCTCCCTAGGCTTATTCTTGTCCAATTAGGGTTTTTAACCAATCTTGTGCATCCAACAAGTTTGTTTATGTCATTGAATTAATATTTAGGTCATTTTCGTCCTCCCTAGGCATATTCTTGTCCAATTAGGGTTTTTAACCAATCTTGTGCATCCAATAGGTGTGTTTGGGTCATTGGATGATCAATTAGGTCATTTTCGTCGTCCCTAGGCTTATTCTTGCCCAATTAGGGTTTTTAACCAATCTTGTGCATCCAATAAGTTCATTTGTGTCATTGGATTAACATTTAGGTCATTTTCGTCCTCCCTAGGCATATTCTTGTCCAATTAGGGTTTTTAACCAATCTTGTGCTTCCAATAGGTGTGTTTGTGTCATTGGATGATCAATTAGGTCATTTTCGTCCTCCCTAGGCTTATTCTTGTCCAATTAGGGTTTTTAACCAATCTTGTGCATCCAATAGGTGTGTTTGTGTCATTGGATGAACAATTAGGTCATTTTCGTCCTCCCTAGGCTTATTCTTGTCCAGTTAGGGTTTTTAACCAATCTTGTGCATCCAATAGGTGTGTTTGTGTCATTGGATTAACATTTAGGTCATTTTCGTCCTCCCTAGGCTTATTCTTGTCCAATTAGGGTTTTTAACCAATCTTGTGCATCCGATAAGTTTGTTTGTGTCATTGAATTAATATTTAGGTCATTTTCGTCCTACCTAGGCATATTCTTGTCCAATTAGGGTTTTTAACCAATCTTGTGCATCCAATAGGTGTGTTTGTGTCATTGGATGATCAATTAGGTCATTTTCGTCCTCCCTAGGCTTATTCTTGTCCAATTAGGGTTTTTAACCAATCTTGTGCATCCAATAGGTGTGTTTGTGTCATTGGATGATCAATTAGGTCATTTTCGTCCTCCCTAGGCTTATTCTTGTCCAATTAGGGTTTTTAACCAATCTTGTGCATCCAATAGGTGTGTTTGTGTCATTGGATGATCAATTTGCTCATTTTCGTCCTCCCTAGGCTTATTCTTGTCCAATTAGGGTTTTTAACCAATCTTGTGCATCCAATAAGTTTGTTTGTGTCATTGAATTAATATTTAGTTCATTTTCGTCCTCCCTAGGCATCATCTTGTCCAATTAGGGTTTTTAACCAATCTTGTGCATCCAATAGGTGTGTTTGTGTCATTGGATGATCAATTAGGTCATTTTCGTCCTCCCTAGGCTTATTCTTGTCCAATTAGGGTTTTTAACCAATCTTGTGCATCCAATAAGTTCATTTGTGTCATTGGATGATAAATTTGGTCATTTTCGTCCTCCATAGGCATATTCTTGTCCAACTAGGGTTTTAAACCAATCTTGTGCATCCAATAGGTGTGTTTGTGTCATTGGATGATCAATTAGGTCATTTTCGTCCTCCCTAGGCTTATTCTTGTCCAATTAGGGTTTTTAACCAATCTTGTGCATCCAATAGGTGTGTTTGTGTCATTGGATGATCAATTAGGTCATTTTCGTCCTCCCTAGGCTTATTCTTGTCCAATTAGGGTTTTTAACCAATCTTGTGCATCCGATAGGTTTGTTTGTGTCATTGGATTAATATTTAGGTCATTTTCGTCCTCCCTAGGCATATTCTTGTCCAATTAGGGTTTTTAACCAATCTTGTGCATCCAATAAGTTCATTTGTGTCATTGGATTAACATTTAGGTCATTTTCGTCCTCCTTAGGCATATTCTTGTCCAATTAGGGTTTTTAACCAATCTTGTGCATCCAATAGGTGAGTTTATGTCATTGGATGATCAATTAGGTCATTTTCGTCCTCCCTAGGCTTATTCTTGTCCAATTAGGGTTTTTAACCAATCTTGTGCATCCAATAGGTGTGTTTGTGTCATTGGATGATCAATTAGGTCATTTTCGTCCTCCCTAGGCTTATTCTTGTTCAATTAGGGTTTTTAACCAATCTTGTGCATCTAATAGGTGTGTTTGTGTCATTGGATGATCAATTAGGTCATTTTCGTCCTCCCTAGGCATATTCTTGTCCAATTAGGGTTTTTAACCAATCTTGTGCATCCAATTGGTGTGTTTGTGTCATTGGATGATCAATTAGGTCATTTTCGTCCTCCCTATGCTTATTCTTGTCCAATTAGGGTTTTTAACTAATCTTGTGCATCCAATAGGTGTGTTTGTGTCATTGGATGATCAATTAGGTCATTTTCGTCCTCCCTAGGCTTATTCTTGTCCAATTAGGGTTTTTAACCAATCTTGTGCATCCAATAGGTGTGTTTGTGTCATTGGATGATCAATTAGGTCATTTTCGTCCTCCCTAGGCTTATTCTTGTCCAATTAGGGTTTTTAACCAATCTTGTGCATCCAATAAGTTCATTTGTGTCATTGGATTAACATTTAGGTCATTTTCGTCCTCCCTAGGCATATTCTTGTCCAATTAGGGTTTTTAACCAATCTTATGCATCCAATAGCTGTATTTGTGTCATTGGATGATCAATTAGGTTATTTTCGTCCTCCTTAGGCTTATTCCTGTCCAATTATGGTTTTTAACTAATCTTGTGCATCCAATAAGTTCATTTGTGTCATTGGATGATCAATGAGGTCATTTTCGTCCTCCCTAGGCATATTCTTGTCCAATTAGGGTTTTTAACCAATCTTGTGCATCCAATAGGTGTGTTTGTGTCATTGGATGATCAATTAGGTCATTTTCGTCCTCCCTAGGCTTATTCTTGTCCAATTAGGGTTTTTAACCAATCTTGTGCATCCAATAACTTTGTTTGTGTCATTGAATTAATATTTAGGTTATTTTCCTCCTCCCTACGCATATTCTTGTCCAATTAGGGTTTTTAACCAATCTTGTGCATCCAATAGGTGTGTTTGTGTCATTGGATGATCAATTAGGTCATTTGCGTCCTCCATAGGCTTATTCTTGTCCAATTAGGATTTTTAACCAATCTTGTGCATCCAATAAGTTGAGTTGTGTCATTGGATTGACATTTAGGTCATTTTCGTCCTCCCTAGGCTTATTCTTGTCCAATTAGGGTTTTTAACCAATCTTGTGCATCCAATAGGTGTGTTTTTTTCATTGGATGATCAATTAGGGTTTTTAACCAATCTTGTGCATCCAATAAGTTCATTTGTGTCATTGGATTAACATTTAGGTCATTTTCGTCCTCCCTAGGCATATTCTTGTCCAGTTAGGGTTTTTAACCAATCTTGTGCATCCAATAGGTGTGTTTGTCTCATTGGATGATCAATTAGGTTATTTTCATCCTCCCTAGGCATATTCTTGTCCAATTAGGGTTTTTAACCAATCTTGTGCATCCAATAGGTGTGTTTGTGTCATTGGATGACCAATTAAGTCATTTTCGTCCTCAATAGGCATATTCTTGTCCAATTAGGGTTTTTAACCAATCTTGTGCATCCAATAGGTGTGTCTGTGGCAATGGATGACCAATTAGGTCATTTTCGTCCTCCCTAGGCTTATTCTTGTCCAATTAGGGTTTTTAACCAATCTTGTGCATCCAATAGGTGTGTTTGTGTCATTGGATGATCAATTAGGTCATTTTCGTCCTCCCTAGGCTTATTCTTGTCCAATTAGGGTTTTTAACCAATCTTGTGCATCCAATAGGTGTGTTTGTGTCATTGGATGATCAATTAGGTCATTTTCGTCCTCCCTAGGCTTATTCTTGTCCAATTAGGGTTTTTAACACATCTTGTGCATCTAATATGTTGAGTTGTGTCATTGGATTAACATTTAGGTCATTTTCGTCCTCCCTAGGCTTATTCTTGTCCAATTAGGGTTTTTAACCAATCTTGTGCATCCAATAAGTTGAGTTGTGTCATTGGATTAACATTTAGGTCATTTTCGTCCTCCCTAGGCTTATTCTTGTCCAATTAGGGTTTTTAACCAATCTTGTGCATCCAATAGCTGTGTTTGTGTCATCGGATGATTGATTAGGTCATTTTCTTCCTCCCTAGGCTTATTCTTGTCCAATTAGGGTTTTTAACCAATCTTGTGCATCCAATAGGTGTGTTTGTGTCATTGGATGATCAATTAGGTCATTTTCGTCCTCCCTAGGCTTATTCTTGTCCAATTAGGGTTTTTAACCAATCTTGTGCATCCAATAGGTGTATTTGTGTCATTGGATGATCAATTAGGTCATTTTCGTCCTCCCTAGGCTTATTCTTGTCCAATTAGGGTTTTTAACCAATCTTGTGCATCCAATAAGTTCATTTGTGTCATTGGATTAACATTTAGGTCATATTCGTCCTCCCTAGGTATATTCTTGTCCAATTAGGGTTTTTAACCAATCTTGTGCATCCAATAGGTGTGTTTGTGTCATTGGATGATCAATTAGGTCATTTTCGTCCTCCCTAGGCTTATTCTTGTCCAATTAGGGTTTTAAACCAATCTTCTGCATCCGATAAGTTTGTTTGTGTCATTGAATTAATATTTAGGTCATTTTCGTCCTCCCTAGGAATATTCTTGTCCAATTAGTGTTTTTAACCAATCTTGTGCATCCAATAGGTGTGTTTGTGTCATTGGATGATCAATTAGGTCATTTTCGTCCTCCCTAGGCATATTCTTGTCCAATTAGGGTTTTTAACCAATCTTGTGCATCCAATAGGTGTGTTTGTGTCATTGGATGATCAATTAGGTCATTTTCGTCCTCCCTAGGCTTATTCTTGTCCAATTAGGGTTTTTAACCAATCTTGTGCATCCAATAGGTGTGTTTGTGTCATTGGATGATCAATTAGGTCATTTTCGTCCTCCCTAAGCTTATTCTTGTCCAATTAGGGTTTTTAACCAATCTTGTGCATCCAATAAGTTAATTTGTGTCATTGGATTAACATTTAGGTCATTTTCGTCCTCCCTAGGCATATTCTTGTCCAATTAGGGTTTTTAACCAATCTTGTGCATCCAATAGGTGTGTTTGTGTCATTGGAAGATCAATTAGGTCATTTCCGTCCTCCCTATGCTTATTCTTGTCCAATTAGGGTTTTTAACCAATCTTGTGCATCCAATAAGTTTGTTTGTTTCATTGAACTAATATTTAGGTCATTTTCGTCCTCCCTAGGCATATTCTTGTCCAATTAGGGTTTTTAACCAATTTTGTGCATCCAATAGGTGTGTTTGTGTCATTGGATGATCAATTAGGTCATTTTCGTCCTCCCTAGGCTTATTCTTGACCAATTAGGGTTTTTAACCAATCTTGTGCATCCAATAAGTTGAGTTGTGTCATTGGATTAGCATTTAGGTCATTTTCGTCCTCCCTAGGCTTATTCTTGTCCAATTAGGGTTTTTAACCAATCTTGTGCATCCAATAAGTTCATTTGTGTTATTGGATTAACATTTAGGTCATTTTCGTTCTCCCTATGCATATTCTTGTCCAATTAGAGATTTTAACCAATCTTGTGCATCCAATAGGTGTGTTTGTGTCATTGAATGATCAATTAGGTCATTTTCGTCCTTTCTATGCTTATTCTTGTTCAATTAGGGTTTTTAACCAATCTTGTGCATCCAATAGGTGTGTTTGTGTCATTGGATGATCAATTAGGTCATTTTCGTCCTCCCTAGGCTTATTCTTGTCCAATTAGGGTTTTTAACCAATCTTGTGCATCCAATAGGTGTGTTTGTGTCATTGGATGATCAATTAGGTCATTTTCGTCCTCCCTAGGCTTATTCTTGTCCAATTAGGGTTTTTAACCAATCTTTTGCATCCAATAGGTGTGTTTGTGTCATTGGATGACCAATTAGGTCATTTTCGTCCTCCCAAGGCATATTCTTGTCCAATTAGGGTTTTTAACCAATCTTGTGCATCCCATAGGTGTGTTTGTGGCAATGGATGATCAATTAGGTCATTTTCGTCCTCCCTAGGCTTATTCTTGTCCAATTAGGGTTTTTAACCAATCTTGTGCATCCAATAGGTGTGTTTGTGTCATTGGATGATCAATTAGGTCATTTTCGTCCTCCCTAGGCTTATTCTTGTCCAATTAGGGTTTTTAACCAATCTTGTGCATCCAATAGGTGTGTTTGTGTCATTGGATGATCAATTAGGTCATTTTCGTCCTCCCTAGGCTTATTCTTGTCCAATTAGGGTTTTTAACCAATCTTGTGCATCCAATAGGCGTGGTTGTGTCATTGGATGATCAATTAGGTCATTTTCGTCCTCCCTAGGCTTATTCTTGTCCAATTAGGGTTTTTAACCAATCTTGTGCATCCAATAGGTGTGTTTGTGTCATTGGATGATCAATTAGGTCATTTTCGTCCTCCCTAGGCTTATTCTTGTCCAATTAGGGTTTTTAACCAATCTTGTGCATCCAATAGGTGTGTTTGTGCTATTGGATGATCAGTTAGGTCATTTTCGTCCTCCCTATGCATATTCTTGTCCAATTAGGGTTTTTAACCAATCTTGTGCATCCAATAGGTGTGTTTGTGTCATTGGATGATCAATTAGGTCATTTTCGTCCTCCCTAGGCTTATTCTTGTCCAATTAGGGTTTTTAACCAATCTTGTGCATCCAATAGGTGTGTTTGTGTCATTAGGTGATCAATTAGGTCATTTTCGTCATTCCTAGGCTTATTCTTGTCCAATTAGGGTTTTTAACCAATCTTGTGCATCCAATAAGTTCATTTGTGTCATTGGATTAACATTTAGGTCATATCAGTCCTCCCTAGGCATATTCTTGTCCAATTAGGGTTTTTAACCAATCTTGTGCATCCAATAAGTTCATTTGTTTTATTGGATTAACATTTAGGTCATATTCGTCCTCCCTAGGCATATTCTAGTCCATTTAGGGTTTTTAACCAATCTTGTGCATCCAATAACTTTGTTTGTGTCATTGAATTAATATTTAGGTCATTTTCGTCCTCCCTAGGCATATTCTTGTCCAATTAGGGTTTTTAACCAATCTTGTGCATCCAATAAGTTTGTTTGTGTCATTG
>JBBPBR010001407.1:29850-88470 GCA_037974775.1 Cicer pinnatifidum | reverse complement strand
ATAAGTTTGTTTGTTTCATTGAACTAATATTTAGGTCATTTTCGTCCTCCCTAGGCATATTCTTGTCCAATTAGGGTTTTTAACCAATTTTGTGCATCCAATAGGTGTGTTTGTGTCATTGGATGATCAATTAGGTCATTGTCGTCCTCCCTAGGCATATTCTTGTCCAATTAGGGTTTTTAACCAATTTTGTTCATCCAATAAGTTTGTTTATGTCATTGAATTAATATTTAGGTCATTTTCGTCCTCCTTAGGCATATTCTTATCCAATTAGGGTTTTTAACCAATCTTGTGCATCCAATAGGTGTGTTTGTGTCATTGGATGATCAATTAGGTCATTTTCGTCCTCCCTAGGCTTATTCTTGTCCAATTAGGGTTTTTAACCAATCTTGTGCATCCAATAGGTGTGTTTGTGTCATTGGATGATCAATTAGGTCATTTTCGTCCTCCCTAGGCTTATTCTTGTCCAATTAGGGTTTTTAACCAATCTTGTGCATCCAATAAGTTCATTTGTGTCATTGGATGATCAATTAGGTCATTTTCGTCCTCCCTAGGCATATTCTTGTCCAACTAGGGTTTTAAACCAATGTTGTGCATCTAATAGGTGTGTTTGTGTCATTGGATGATCAATTAGGTCATTTTCGTACTCCCTAGGCTTATTCTTGTCCAATTAGGGTTTTTAACCAATCTTGTGCATCCAATAAGTTCATTTGTGTCATTGGATTAACATTTAGGTCATTTTCGTCCTCCCTAGGCATATTCTTGTCCAATTAGGGTTTTTAACCAATCTTGTGCATCCAATAGGTGTGTTTGTGTCATTGGATGATCAATTAGGTCATTTTCGTCCTCCGTATGCTTATTCTTGTCCAATTAGGGTTTTTAACCAATCTTGTGCATCCAATAAGTTCATTTGTGTCATTGGACGATCAATTAGGTCATTTTCGTCCTCTCTAGGCATATTCTTGTCCAACTAGGGTTTTTAACCAGTCTTGTGCATCCAATAGGTGTGTTCGTGTCATTTGATGATCAATTAGGTCATTTTCGTCCTCCTTCGGCTTATTCTTGTCCAATTAGAGTTTTTAACCAATCTTGTGCATCCAATAGGTGTCTTTGTGTCATTGGATGATCAATTAGGTCATTTTCGTCCTCCCTAGGCTTATTCTTGTCCAATTAGGGTTTTTAACCAAACTAGTGCATCCAATAGGTGTGTTTCTGTCATTGGATGATCAATTAGGTCATTTTCGTCCTCCCTAGGCTTATTCTTGTCCAATTAGGGTTTTTAACCAAACTAGTGCATCCAATAGGTGTGTTTGTGTCATTGGATGATCAATTAGGTCATTTTCGTCCTCCCTAGGCTTATTCTTGTCCAATTAGGGTTTTTAACCAATCTTGTGCATCCCATAAGTTCATTTGTGTCATTGGATGATCAATTAGGTCATTTTCGTCCTTCCTAGGCATATTCTTGTCCAATTAGGGTCTTTAACCAGTCTTGTGCATCCAATAGGTGTGTTTGTGTCTTTGGATGATCTTGTGCATCCAATAACTTTGTTTATGTCATTGAATTAATATTTAGGTCATTTTCCTCCTCCCTAGGCATATTCTTGTCCAATTAAGATTTTTAACCAATCTTGTGCATCCAATAGGTGTGTTTGTGTCATTGGATGATCAATTAGGTCATTTTCGTCCTCCCTAGGCTTATTCTTGTCCAATTAGGGTTTTTAACCAATCTTGTGCATCCAATAAGTTAATTTGTGTCATTGGATTAACATTTAGGTCATTTTCGTTCTCCCTAGGCATATTCTTGTCCAATTAGGGTTTTTAACCAATCTTGTGCATCCAATAGGTGTGTTTGTGTCATTGGATGATCATTTAGGTCATTTTCGTCCTCCCTAGGCTTATTCTTGTCCAATTAGCGTTTTTAACCAATCTTGTGCATCCAATAGGTGTGTTTGTGTCATTGGATGATCAATTAGGTCATTTTCGTCCTCCCTAGGCTTATTCTTGTCCAATTAGGGTTTTTAACCAATCTTGTGCATCCAATAAGTGTGTTTGTGTCATTGGATGATCAATTAGGTCATTTTCGTCCTCCCTAGGCTTATTCTTGTCCAATTAGGGTTTTTAACCAATCTTGTGCATCCGATAAGTTTGTTTGCATCATTGAATTAATATTTAGGTCATTTTCGTCCTCCCTAGGCATATTCTTGTCCAATTAGGGTTTTTAACCAATCTTGTGCATCCAATAGGTGTGTTTGTGTCATTGGATGATCAATTAGGTCATTTTCGTCCTCCCTAGGCTTATTCTTGTCCAATTAGGGTTTTTAACCAATCTTGTGCATCCAATAAGTGTATTTGTGTCATTGGATTAACATTTAGGTCATTTTCGTCCTCCCTAGGCATATTCTTGTCCAATTAGGGTTTTTAACCAATCTTGTGCTTCCAATAGGTGTGTTTGTGTCATTGGATGATCAATTAGGTCATTTTCGTCCTCCCTAGGCTTATTCTTGTCCAATTAGGGTTTTTAACCAATCTTGTGCATCCAACAAGTTTGTTTATGTCATTGAATTAATATTTAGGTAATTTTCGTCCTCCCTAGGCATATTCTTGTCCAAATTAAGGTTTTTAACCAATCTTGTGCATCCAATAGGTGTGTTTGTGTCATTGGATGATCAATTAGGTCATTTTCGTCCTTCCTAGGCTTATTCTTGTCCAATTAGGGTTTTTAACAAATCTTGTGCATCCAATAAGTTCATTTGTTTCATTGGATTAACATTTAGGTCATTTTCGTCGTCCCTAGGCATATTCTTGTCCAATTCGGGTTTTTAACCAATCTTGTGCTTCCAATAGGTGTGTTTGTGTCATTGGATGATCAATTAGGTCATTTTCGTCCCCCCTAGGCTTATTCTTGTCGAATTATAGTTTTTAACCAATCTTGTGCATCCAACAAGTTTGTTTATGTCATTGAATTAATATTTAGGTAATTTTCGTCCTTCCTAGGCATATTCTTGTCCAATTAGGGTTTTTAACCAATCTTGTGCGTCCAATAGGTGTGTTTGTGTCATTGGATGATCAATTAGGTCATTTTCGTCCTTCCTAGGCTTATTCTTGTCCAATTAGGGTTTTTAACCAATCTTGTGCATCCAATAAGTTCATTTGTGTCATTGGATTAACATTTAGGTCATTTTCGTCCTCCCTAGGCATATTCTTGTCCAATTAGGGTTTTTAACCAATCTTGTGCTTCCAATAGGTGTGTTTGTGTCATTGGATGATCAATTAGGTCATTTTCGTCCTCCCTAGGCTTATTCTTGTCCAATTAGGGTTTTTAACCAATCTTGTGCATCCAACAAGTTTGTTTATGTCGTTGAATTAATATTTAGGTAATTTTCGTCCTCACTAGGCATATTCTATTCCAATTAGGGTTTTTAACCAATCTTGTGCATCCAATAGGTGTGTTTGTGTCATTGGATGATCAATTAGGTCATTTTCGTCCTCCCTAGGCTTATTCTTGTCCAATTAGGGTTTTTAACAAATCTTGTGCATCCAACAAGTTCATTTGTGTCATTGAATTAATATTTAGGTAATTTTCGTCCTCCCTAGGCATATTCTTGTCCAATTAAGGTTTTTAACCAATCTTGTGCATCCAATAGGTGTGTTTGTGTCATTGGATGATCAATTAGGTCATTTTCGCCCTTCCTAGGCTTATTCTTGTCCAATTAGGGTTTTTAACAAATCTTGTGCATCCAATAAGTTCATTTGTTTCATTGGATTAACATTTAGGTCATTTTCGTCCTCCCTAGGCATATTCTTGTCCAATTAGGGTTTTTAACCAATCTTGTGCTTCCAATAGGTGTGTTTGTGTCATTGGATGATCAATTAGGTCATTTTCGTCCTCCCTAGGCTTATTCTTGTCCAATTAGGGTTTTTAACCAATCTTGTGCATCCAACAAGTTTGTTTATGTCATTGAATTAATATTTAGGTAATTTTCGTCCTCCCTAGGCATATTCTTGTCCAATTAAGGTTTTTAACCAATCTTGAGCATCCAATAGGTGTGTTTGTGTCATTGGATGATCAATTAGGTCATTTTCGTCCTTCCTAGGCTTATTCTTGTCCAATTAGGGTTTTTAACAAATCTTGTGCATCCAATAAGTTCATTTGTTTCATTGGATTAACATTTAGGTCATTTTCGTCCTCCCTAGGCATATTCTTGTCCAATTAGGGTTTTTAACCAATCTTGTGCTTCCAATAGGTGTGTTTGTGTCATTGGATGATCAATTAGGTCATTTTCGTCCCCCCTAGGCTTATTCTTGTCGAATTATAGTTTTTAACCAATCTTGTGCATCCAACAAGTTTGTTTATGTCATTGAATTAATATTTAGGTAATTTTCGTCCTTCCTAGGCATATTCTTGTCCAATTAGGGTTTTTAACCAATCTTGTGCATCCAATAGGTGTGTTTGTGTCATTGGATGATCAATTAGGTCATTTTCGTCCTTCCTAGGCTTATTCTTGTCCAATTAGGGTTTTTAACCAATCTTGTGCATCCAATAAGTTCATTTGTGTCATTGGATTAACATTTAGGTCATTTTCGTCCTCCCTAGGCATATTCTTGTCCAATTAGGGTTTTTAACCAATCTTGTGCATTCAATAGGTGTGTTTGTTTCATTGGATGATCAATTAGGTCATTTTCGTCCTTCCTAGGCTTATTCTTGTCCAATTAGGGTTTTTAACCAATCTTGTGCATCCAATAAGTTCATTTGTGTCATTGGATTAACATTTAGGTCATTTTCGTCCACCCTAGGCATATTCTTGTCCAATTAGGGTTTTTAACCAATCTTGTGCATCCAATAGGTGTGTTTGTGTCATTGGATGATAAATTAGGTAATTTTGTTCTCCCTAGGCTTATTCTTGTCCAATTAGGATTTTTAACCAATCTTGTGCATCCAATAAGTTCATTTGTGTCATTGGATGATCAATTAGGTCATTTTCGTCCTCCCTAGGCATATTCTTGTCCAACTAGGGTTTTTAACCAATCTTGTGCATCCAATAGGTGTGTTTGTGTCATTGGATGATCAATTAGGTCATTTTCGTCCTCCCTAGGCTTATTCTTGTCCAATTAGGGTTTTTAACCAATCTTGTGCATCCAATAGGTGTGTTTGTGTCATTGCATGATCAATTAGGTCATTTTCGACCTCCCTAGGCTTATTCTTGTCCAATTAGAGTTTTTAACCAATCTTGTGCATCCAATAGGTGTGTTTGTGTCATTGGATGATCAATTAGGTCATTTTCGTCCTCCCTAGGCTTATTCTTGTCCAATTAGGGTTTTTAACCAATCTTGTGCATCCAATAGGTGTGTTTGTGTCATTGGATGATCAATTAGGTCATTTTTGTCCTCCCTAGGCTTATTCTTGCCCAATTAGGGTTTTTAACCAATCTTGTGCATCCAATAAGTTCATTTGTGTCATTGGATTAATATTTAGGTCATTTTCGTCCTCCCTAGGCATATTCTTCTCCAATTAGGGTTTTTAACCAATCTTGTGCTTCCAATAGGTGTGTTTGTGTCATTGGATGATCAATTAGGTCATTCTCGTCCTCACTAGGCTTATTCTTGTCCAATTTGGGTTTTTAACCAATCTTGTGCATCCAATAGGTGTGTTTGTGTCATTGGATGATCAATTAGGTCATTTTCGTCCTCCCTAGGCTTATTCTTGTCCAATTAGGGTTTTTAACCAATCTTGTGCATCCAATAGGTGTGTTTGTGTCATTGGATGATCAATTAGGTCATTTTCGTCCTCCCTAGGCTTATTCTTGTCCAATTAGGGTTTTTAACCAATCTTGTGCATCCAATAGGTGTGTTTGTGTCATTGGATAATCAATTAGGTCATTTTGGTCCTCCCTAGGCTTATTCTTGTCCTATTAGGGTTTTTAACCAATCTTGTGCATGCAATAAGTTCATTTGTGTCATTGGATGATCAATTAGGTCATTTTCGTCCTCCCTAGGCTTATTCTTGTCCAATTAGGGTTTTTAACCAATCTTGTGCATCCAATAAGTTCATTTGTGTCATTGGATGATCAATTAGGTCATTTTCGTCCTCCCTAGGCATATTCTTGTCCAACTAGGGTTTTAAACCAATCTTGTGCATCCAATAGGTGTGTTTGTGTCATTGGATGATCAATTAGGTCATTTTCGTCCTCCCTAGGCTTATTCTTGTCCAATTAGGGTTTTTAACCAATCTTGTGCATCCAATAGGTGTGTTTGTGTCATTGGATGATCAATTAGGTCATTTTCGTCCTCCCTAGGCTTATTCTTTTCCAATTAGGGTTTTTAACCAATCTTGTGCATCCATTAGGTGTGTTTGTGTCATTGGATGATCAACTAGGTCATTTTCATCCTACCTAGGCTTATTCTTGTCCAATTAGGGTTTTTAACCAATCTTGTGCATCCAATAAGTTTGTTTGTGTCATTGAATTAATTTTTAGGTCATTTTCGTAGTCCCTAGGCATATTCTTGTCCAATTAAGGTTTTTAACCAATCTTGTGCATCCAATAGGTGTGTTTGTGTCATTGGATGATCAATTAGGTCATTTTCGTCCTCCCTAGGCATATTCTTGTCCAATTAGGGTTTTTAACCTATCTTGTGCTTCCAATAGGTGTGTTTGTGTCATTGGATGATCAATTAGGTCATTTTCGTCCTCCCTAGGCTTATTCTTGTCCAATTAGGGTTTTTAACCAATCTTGTGCATCCAACAAGTTTGTTTATGTCATTGAATTAATATTTAGGTCATTTTCGTCCTCCCAAGGCATATTCTTGTCCAATTAGGGTTTTTAACCAATCTTGTGCATCCAATAGGTGTGGTTGTGTCATTGGATGATCAATTAGGTCATTTTTGTCCTCCCTAGGCATATTCTTGTCCAATTAGGGTTTTTAACCAATCTTGTGCTTCCAGTAGGTGTGTTTGTGGCAATGGATGATCAATTAGGTCATTTTCGTCCTCCCTAGGCTTATTCTTGTCCAATTAGGGTTTTTAACCAATCTTGTGCATCCAATAGGTGTGTTTGTGTCATTAGATGATCAATTTGGTCATTTTCGTCCTCCCTAGGCTTATTCTTGTCCAATTAGGGTTTTTAACCAATCTGGTGCATCCAATAGGTGTGTTTGTGTCATTGGATGATCAATTAGGTTATTTTCGTCCTCCCTAGCCTTATTCTTGTCCAATTAGGGTTTTTAACTAATCTTGTGCATCCAATAAGTTCATTTGTGTCATTGGATGATCAATTAGGTCATTTTCATCCTTCCTAGGCATATTCTTGTCCAATTAGGGTTTTTAACCAATCTTGTGCATCCAATAGGTGTGTTTGTGTCATTGGATGATCAATTAGGTCATTTTCGTCCTCCCTAGGCTTATTCTTGTCCAATTATGGTTTTTAATCAATCTTGTGCATCCAATAGGTGTGTTTGTGTCATTGGATGATCAATTAGGTCATTTTCGTCCTCCCTAGGCATATTCTTGTCCAATTAAGGTTTTTAACCAATCTTGTGCATCCAATAGGTGTGTTTGTGTCATTGGATGATCAATTAGGTCATTTTCGTCCTCCCTAGGCTTATTCTTGTCCAATTAGGGTTTTTAACCAATCTTGTGCATCCAATAGGTGTGTTTGTGTCATTGGATGATCAATTAGGTCATTTTCGTCCTCCCTAGGCTTATTCTTGTCCAATTAGGGTTTTTAACCAATCTTTTGCATCCAATAGGTGTGTTTGTGTCATTGGATGACCAATTAGGTCATTTTCGTCCTCCCAAGGCATATTCTTGTCCAATTAGGGTTTTTAACCAATCTTGTGCATCCCATAGGTGTGTTTGTGGCAATGGATGATCAATTAGGTCATTTTCGTCCTCCCTAGGCTTATTCTTGTCCAATTAGGGTTTTTAACCAATCTTGTGCATCCAATAGGTGTGTTTGTGTCATTGGATGATCAATTAGGTCATTTTCGTCCTCCCTAGGCTTATTCTTGTCCAATTAGGGTTTTTAACCAATCTTGTGCATCAAATAATTTTGTTTATGTCATTGAATTAATATTTAGGTCATTTTCGTCCTCCCTAGGCATATTCTTGTCCAATTAGGGTTTTTAACCAATCTTGTGCATCCAATAGGTGTGTTTGTGTCATTGGATGATCAATTAGGTCATTTTCGTCCTCACTAGGCTTATTCTTGTCCAATTAGGGTTTTTAACCAATCTTGTGCATCCAATAGGTGTGTTTGTGTCATTGGATGATCAATTAGGTCATTTTCGTCCTCCCTAGGCATATTCTTGTCTAATTAGGGTTTTTAACCAATCTTGTGCATCCAATAGGTGTGTTTGTGTCATTGGATGATCAATTAGGTCATTTTCGTCCTCCCTAGGCTTATTCTTTCCCAATTAGGGTTTTTAACCAATCTTGTGCATCCAATAAGTTCATTTGTGTCATTGGATTAACATTTAGGTCATTTTGGTCCTCCATAGGCATATTCTTGTCCAATTAGGGTTTTTAACCATTCTTGTGCTTCCATTAGGTGTGTTTGTGTCATTGGATGATCAATTAGGTCATTTTCGTCCTCACTAGGCTTATTCTTGTCCAATTAGGGTTTTTAACCAATCTTGTGCATCCAATAGGTGTGTTTGTGTCATTGGATGATCAATTAGGTCATTTTCGTCCTCCCTAGGCTTATTCTTGTCCAATTAGGGTTTTTAACCAATCTTGTGCATCCAATAACTTTGATTGTGTCATTGAATTAATATTTAGGTCATTTTCGTCCTCCCTAGGCATATTCTTGTCCAATTATGGTTTTTAACTAATCTTGTGCATCCAATAGGTGTGTTTGTGTCATTGGATGATCAATTAGGTCATTTTCGTCCTCCCTAGGCTTATTCTTGTCCAATTAGGGTTTTTAACCAATCTTGTGCATCCAATAGGTGTGTTTGTGTCATTGGATGATCAATTAGGTCATTTTCGTCCTCCCTAGGCTTATTCTTGCCCAATTAGGGTTTTTAACCAATCTTGTGCATCCAATAAGTTCATTTGTGTCATTGGATTAACATTTAGGTCATTTTCGTCCTCCCTAGGCATATTCTTGTCCAATTAGGGTTTTTAACCAATCTTGTGCTTCCAATAGGTGTGTTTGTGTCATTGGATTATCACTTAGGTCATTTTCGTCCTCACTATGCTTATTCTTGTCCAATTAGGGTTTTTAACCAATCTTGTGCATCCAATAGGTGTGTTTGTGTCATTGGATGATCAATTAGGTCATTTTCGTCCTCCCTAGGCTTATTCTTGTCCAATTAGGGTTTTTAACCAATCTTGTGCATCCAATAGGTGTGTTTGTGTCATTGGATGATCAATTAGGTCATTTTCGTCCTCCCTAGGCTTATTCTTGTCCAATATGGGTTTTTAACCAATCTTGTGCATCCGATAAGTTTGTTTGTGTCATTGGATGATCAATTAGGTCATTTTCATCCTCCCTAGGCATATTCTTGTCCAATTAGGGTTTTTAACCAATCTTGTGCATCCAATAGGTGTGTTTGTGTCATTGGATGATCAATTAGGTAATTTTCGTCCTCCCTAGACTTATTCTTGTCCAATTAGGGTTTTTAACCAATCTTGTACATCTAATAAGTTCATTTGTGTCATTGGATTAACATTTAGGTCATTTTCGTCCTCCCTAGGCATATTCTTGTCCAATTAGGGTTTTTAACCCATCTTGTGCATGCAATAGGTGTGTTTGTGTCATTGGATGATCAATTAGGTCATTTTCGTCCTCCTTAGGCTTATTCTTGTCCAATTAGGGTTTTTAACTAATCTTGTGCATCCAATAGGTGTGTTTGTGTCATAGGATGATCAATTAGGTCATTTTCGTCCTCCCTAGGCATATTCTTGTCCAATTAGGGTTTTTAACCAATCTTGTGCATCCAATAGGTGTGTTTGTGTCATTGGATGATCAATTAGGTCATTTTCGTCCTCCCTAGGCTTATTCTTGTCCAATTAGGGTTTTTAACCAATCTTGTGCATCTGATAGGTGTGTTTGTGTCATTGGATGATCAATTAGGTCATTTTCGTCCTCCCTAGGCTTATTCTTGTCCAATTAGGGTTTTTAACCAATCTTGTGCATCCAATAAGTTGAGTTGTGTCATTGGATTAACATTTAGGTCATTTTCGTCCTCCCTAGGCATATTCTTGTCCAATTAGGGTTTTTAACCAATCTTGTGCATCCAATAGGTGTGTTTGTGTCATTGGATGATCAATTAGGTCATTTTCGTCCTCCCTAGGCTTATTCTTGTCCAATTAGGGTTTTTAACCAATCTTGTGCATCCAATAGGTGTGTTTGTGTCATTGGATGATCAATTAGGTCATTTTCGTCCTCCCTAGGCTTATTCTTGTCCAATTAGGGTTTTTAACCATTCTTGTGCATCCAATAGGTGTGTTTGTGTCATTGGATGATCAATTAGGTCATTGTTGTCCTCCCTAGGCTTATTCTTGTCCAATTAGGGTTTTTAACCAATCTTGTGCATCCAATAGGTGTGTTTGTGTCATTGGATGATCAATTAGGTCATTTTCGTCCTCCCTAGGCTTATTCTTGTCCAATTAGGGTTTTTAACCAATCTTGTGCATCCAATAAGTTCGTTTGTGTCATTGGATTAACATTTAGGTTATTTTCGTCCTCCCTAGGCATATTCTTGTCCAATTAGGGTTTTTAACCAATCTTGTGCTTCCAATAGGTGTGTTTGTGTCATTGGATGATCAATTAGGTCATTTTCGTCCTCCCTAGGCTAATTCTTGTCCAATTAGGGTTTTTAACCAATTTTGTGCATCCAACAAGTTTGTTTATGTTATTGAATTAATATTTAGGTCATTTTCGTCCTCCCTAGGCATATTCTAGTCCAATTAGGGTTTTTAACCAATCTTGTGCATCCAATAGGTGTGTTTGTGTCATTGGATGATCAATTAGGTCATTTTCGTCCTCCCTAGGCTTATTCTTGTCCAATTAGGGTTTTTAACCAATCTTGTGCATCCAATAAGTTCATTTGTGTCATTGGATTAACAATTAGGTCATTTTCGTCCTCCCTAGGCATATTCTTGTCCAATTAGGGTTCTTAACCAATCTTGTGCATCCAATAGGTGTGTTTGTGTCATTGGATGATCAATTAGGTCATTTTCGTCCTCCCTAGGCATATTCTTGTCCAATTAGGGTTTTTAACCAATCTTGTGCATCCAATAGGTGTGTTTGTGTCATTGGATGATCAATTAGGTCATTTTCGTCCTCCCTAAGCTTTTTCTTGTCCAATTAGGGTTTTTAACCAATCTTGTGCATCCAATAAGTTCATTAGTGTCATTGGATGCTCAATTAGGTCATTTTCGTCCTCCCTAGGCATGTTCTTGTCCAACTAGGGTTTTTAGCCAATCTTGTGCATCCAATAAGTGTGTTTGTGTCATTGGATGATCAATAAGGTCATTTTCGTCCTCCCTAGGCTTATTCTTGTCCAATTAGGGTTTTTAACCAATCTTGTGCATCCAATAAGATGAGTTGTGTCATTGGATTAACATTTAGGTAATTTTCATTCTCCCTAGGCTTATTCTTGTCCAATTAGGTTTTTAACCAATCTTGTGCATCCAATAAGTTCATTTGTGTCATTGGATTCACATTTAGGTCATTTTCGTCCTCCCTAGGCATATTCTTGTCCAATTAGGGTTTTTAACCAATCTTGTGCATCCAATAGGTGTGTTTATCTCATTGGATGATCAATTAGGTCACTTTGATCCTCCCTAGGCTTATTCTTGTCCAATTAGGGTTTTTAACCAATCTTGTGCATCCAATAAGTTCATTTGTGTCAAAGGATTAACATTTAGGTCATTTTCGTCCTCCCTAGGCATATTCTTGTCCAATTAGGGTTTTTAACCAATCTTGTGCATCCAATAGGTGTGTTTATCTCATTGGATGATCAATTAGGTCACTTTGATCCTCCTTGGGCTTATTCTTGTCCAATTAGGGTTTTTAACCAATCTTGTGCATCCAATAAGTTAATTTGTGTCATTGGATTAACATTTAGGTCACTTTGATCCTCCCTAGGCTTATTCTTTTCCAATTAGGGTTTTTAACCAATCTTGTGCATCCAATAAGTTCATTTGTGTCATTGGATTAACATTTAGGTCATTTTCGTCCTCCCTAGGCATATTCTTGTCCAATTAGGGTTTTTAACCAATCTTGTGCATCCAATAGGTGTGTTTGTATCATTGGATGATCAATTTAGGTCATTTTCGTCCTCCCTAGGCATATTCTTGTCCAATTAGGGTTTTTAACCAATCTTGTGCATCCAATAGGTGTGTTTGTGTCATTGGATGATCAATTAGGTCATTTTCGTCCTCCCTAGTCTTATTCTTGTCCAATTAGG
The DNA here is from genome assembly GCA_037974775.1 of Cicer pinnatifidum. Classification (NCBI taxonomy): domain Eukaryota; kingdom Viridiplantae; phylum Streptophyta; class Magnoliopsida; order Fabales; family Fabaceae; genus Cicer; species Cicer pinnatifidum. Next base: position 76,056 of record JBBPBR010001407.1, on the reverse strand, counting down.
GTTTTTAACCAATCTTGTGCATCCAATAGGTTTGTTTGTGTCATTGGATGATCAATTAGGTCATTTTCGTCCTCCCTAGGCTTATTCTTGTCCAATTAGGGTTTTTAACCAATCTTGTGCATCCAATAAGTTGAGTTGTGTCATTGGATTAACATTTAGGTTATTTTCGTTCTCCCTAGATTTATTCTTGTCCAATTAGAGTTTTTAACCAATCTTGTGCATCCAATAAGTTCATTTGTGTTATTGGATTAACATTTAGGTCATATTCGTCCTCCCTAGGCATATTCTTGTCCAATTAGTGTTTTTAACCAATCTAGTGCATCCAATAGGTGTGTTTGTGTCATTGGGTGATCAATTAGGTCATTTTCGTCCTCCCTAGGCATATTCTTGTCCAATTAGGGTTTTTAACCAATCTTGTGCATCCAATAGGTGTGTTTGTGTCATTGGATGATCAATTAGGTCATTTTCGTCCTCCCTAGGCTTATACTTGTCCAATTAGGGTTTTTAACCAATCTTGTGCATCCAATAAGTTCATTAGTGTCATTGGATGATCAATTAGGTCATTTTCGTCCTCCCTAGGGATGTTCTTGTCCAACTAGGGTTTTTAAGCAATCATGTGCATTCAATATGTGTGTTTGTGACATTGGATGATCAATTAGGTCATTTTCCTCCTCCCTAGGCTTATTCTTGTCCAATTAGGGTTTTTAACAAATCTTGTGCATCCAATAAGTTGAGTTGTGTCATTGGATTAACATTTAGGTCATTTTCGTTCTCCCTAGGCTTATTCTTGCCCAATTAGGGTTTTTAACCAATCTTGTGCATCCAATAGGTGTGTTTGTGTCATTGGATGATCAATTAGGTCATTTTCGTCATCCATAGGCTTATTCTTGTCCAATTAGGGTTTTTAACCAATCTTGTGCATCCAATAAGTTTGTTTGTGTCATTGAATTAATATTTAGGTCATTTTCGTCCTCCCTAGGCATATTCTTGTCCAATTAGGGTTTTTAACCAATCTTGTGCATTCAATAGGTGTGTTTGTGTCATTGGATGATCAATTAGGTCATTTTCGTCCTCCCTAGGCATATTCTTTTCCAATTAGGGTTTTTAACCAATCTTGTGCATCCAATAGGTGTGTTTGTGTCATTGGATGATCAATTAGGTCATTTTTGTCCTCCCTAGGCATATTCTTGTCCAATTAGGGTTTTTAACCAATCTTGTGCATCCAATAAGTTGAGTTGGGTCATTGGATTAACATTTAGGTCATTTTCGTCCTCCCTTTGCTTATTCTTGTCCAATTAGGGTTTTTAACCAATCTTGTGCATCCGATAAGTTTGTTTGTGTCATTGAATTAATATTTAGGTCATTTTCGTCCTCCCTAGGCATATTCTTGTCCAATTAGGGTTTTTAACCAATCTTGTGCATCCAATAGGTGTGTTTGTGTCATTGGATGATCAATTAGGTCATTTTCGTCCTCCCTAGGCTTATTCTTGTCCAATTAGGGTTTTTAACCAATCTTGTGCATCCAATAGGTGTGTTTGTGTCATTGGATGATCACTTAGGTCAGTTTCTTCCTCCCTAGGCTTATTCTTGTCCAATTAGGGGTTTTAACCAATCTTGTGCATCCAATAAGTTGAGTTGTGTCATTGGATTAACATTTAGGTCATTTTCGTCATCCCTAGGCTTATTCTTGTCCAATTAGGTTTTTTTACCAATCTTGTGCATCCAATAGGTGTGTTTGTGTCATTGGATGATCAATTAGGTCATTTTCGTCCTCCATAGGCTTATTCTTGTCCAATTAGGGTTTTTAACCAATCTTGTGCATCCAATAAGTTCATTTGTGTAATTGGATTAACATTTAGGTCATTTTCACCCTCCCTAGGCATATTCTTGTCCAATTAGGGTTTTTAACCAATCTTGTGCATCCAATAGGTGTGTTTGTGTCATTGGATGATCAATTAGGTCATTTTCGTCCTCCCTAGGCTTATTCTTGCCCAATTAGGGTTTTTCACCAATCTTGTGCATCCAATAGGTGTGTTTGTGTCATTGGATGATCAATTAGGTCATTTTCGTCCTCCCTATGCTTATTCTTGTCCAATTAGGGTTTTTAACCAATCTTGTGCATCCAATAAGTTCATTTGTGTCATTGGATGATCAATTAGGTCATTTTCGTCCTCCCTAGGCATATTCTTGTCCAACTAGGGTTTTTAACCAATCTTGTGCATCCAATAGGTGTGTTTGTGTCTTTGGATGATCAATTAGGTCATTTTCATCCTCCCTAGGCTTATTCTTGTCCAATTAGGGTTTTTAACCAATCTTGTGCATCCAATAGGTGTGTTTGTGTCATTGGATGATCTATTAGGTCATTTTCGTCCTCGCTAGGCTTATTCTTGTCCAATTAGGGTTTTTAACCAATCTTGTTCATCCAATAAGTTTGTTTGTGTCATTGAATTAATATTTAGGTCCTTTTCGTCCTCCCTAGGCATATTCTTGTCCAATTAGGGTTTTTAACCAATCTTGTGCATCCAATAGGTGTGTTTGTGTCATTGGATGATCAATTAGGTCATTTTCGTCCTCCCTAGGCTTATTCTTGTCCAATTAGGGTTTTTAACCAATCTTGTGCATCCAATAGGTGTGTTTGTGTCATTGGATGATCAATTAGGTCATTTTCGTCCTCCCTAGGCTTATTCTTGTCCAATTAGGGTTTTTAACCAATCTTTTGCATCCAATAGGTGTGTTTGTGTCATTGGATGACCAATTAGGTCATTTTCGTCCTCCCAAGGCATATTCTTGTCCAATTAGGGTTTTTAACCAATCTTGTGCATCCCATAGGTGTGTTTGTGGCAATGGATGATCAATTAGGTCATTTTCGTCCTCCCTAGGCTTATTCTTGTCCAATTAGGGTTTTTAACCAATCTTGTGCATCCAATAGGTGTGTTTGTGTCATTGGATGATCAATTAGGTCATTTTCGTCCTCCCTAGGCTTATTCTTGTCCAATTAGGGTTTTTAACCAATCTTGTTCATCCAATAAGTTCGTTTGTGTCATTGGATTAACATTTAGGTCATTTTCGTCCTCCCTAGGCATATTCTTGTCCAATTAGGGTTTTTAACCAATCTTGTGCATCCAATAGGTGTGTTTGTGTCATTGGATGATCAATTAGGTCATTTTCGTCCTCCCTATGGTTATTCTTGTCCAATTAGGGTTTTTAACCAATCTTGTGCATCCAATAAGTTTGTTTGTTTCATTGAATTAATATTTAGATCAATTTCGTCCTCCCTATGCATATTCTTGCCCAATTAGGGTTTTTAACCAATCTTGTGCATCCAATAAGTTTGTTTGTTTCATTGAATTAATATTTAGATCATTTTCGTCCTCCCTATGCATATTCTTGCCCAATTAGGGTTTTTAACCAATCTTGTGCATCCAATAGGTGTGTTTTTGTCATTGGATGATCAATTAGGTCATTTTCGTCCTCCCTAGGCTTATTCTTGTCCAATTAGGGTTTTTAACCAATCTTGTGCATCCAATAGGTGTGTTTGTGTCATTGGATGATCAATTAGGTCATTTTCGTCCTCCCTAGGCTTATTCTTGTCCAATTAGGGTTTTTAACCAATCTTGTGCATCCAATAAGTTCATTTGTGTCATTGGATGATCAATTAGGTCATTTTCGTCCTCCGTAGGCATATTCTTGTCCAACTAGGGTTTTTAACCAATCTTGTGCTTCCAATAGGTGTGTTTGTGACATTGGATGATCAATTAGGTCATTTTCGTCCTCCCTAGGCTTATTCTTGTCCAATTAGGGTTTTTAACAAATCTTGTGCATCCAATAAGTTCGTTTGGGTCATTGGATGATCAATTAGGTCATTTTCGTCCTCCCTAGGCTTATTCTTGTCCAATTAGGGTTTTTAACCAATCTTGTGCATCCAATAGGTGTGTTTGTGTCATTGGATGATCAATTAGGTCATTTTCGTCCTCCCTAGGCTTATTCTTTTCCAATTAGGGTTTTTAACCAATCTTGTGCATCTAATAACACTGTTTGTGTCATTGAATTAATATTTAGGTCATTTTCGTCCTCCCTAGGCATATTCTTGTCCAATTAGGGTTTTTAACCAATCTTGTGCATCCAATAGGTGTGTTTGTGTCATTGGATGATCAATTAGGTCATTTTCGTCCTCCCTAGGCTTATTCTTGTCCAATTAGGGTTTTTAACCAATCTTGTGCATCCAATAGGTGTGTTTGTGTCATTGGATGATCAATTAGGTCGTTTTCGTCGTCCCTAGGCTTACTCTTGTCCAATTAGGGTTTTTAACCAATCTTGTGCATCCAATAGGTGTGTTTGTGTCATTGGATGATCAATTAGGTCATTTTCGTCCTACCTAGACTTATTCTTGTCAAATTAGGGTTTTTAATCAATCTTGTGCATCCAATAACTTTGTTTGTGTCATTGAATTAATATTTAGGTCATTTTCGTGCTCCCTATGCATATTCTTGTCCAATTAGGGTTTTTAACCAATCTTGTGCATCCAATAGGTGTGTTTGTGTCATTGGATGATCAATTAGGTCATTTTCGTCCTCCCTAGGCTTATTCTTGTCCAATTAGGGTTTTTAACCAATCTTGTGCATCCAATAACTTTGTTTTTGTCATTGAATTAATATTTAGGTCATTTTCGTCCTCCCTAGGCATATTCTTGTCCAATTAGGGTTTTTAACCAATCTTGTGCATCCAATAGGTGTGTTTGTGTCATTGGATGATCAATTTAGGTCATTTTCGTCCTCCCTAGGCATATTCTTGTCCAATTAGGGTTTTTAACCAATCTTGTGCATCCGATAGGTGTGTTTGTGTCATTGGATGATCAATTTAGGTCATTTTCGTCCTCCATAAGCATATTCTTGTCCAATTAGGGTTTTTAACCAATCTTGTGCATCCAATAGGTGTGTTTGTGTCATTGGATGATCAATTAGGTCATTTTCGTCCTTCCTAGGCTTATTCTTGTCCAATTCGGGTTTTTACCAAATCATGTGCATCCAATAAGTTCATTTGTATCATTGGATGATCAATTAGGTAATTTTCGTCCTCCCTAGGCATATTCTTGTCCAACTTGGGTTTTAAACCAATTTTGTGCATCCAATAGATGTGTTTGTGTCATTGGATGATCAATTAGGTCATTTTCGTCCTCCCTAGGCTTATTCTTGTCCAATTAGGGTTTTTAACCAATCTTGTGCATCCAATAGGTGTGTTTGTGTCATTGGATGATCAATTAGGTCATTTTCGTCCTCCCTAGGCTTATTCTTGTCCAATTAGGGTTTTTAACCAATCTTGTGCATCCAATAGGTGTGTTTGTGTCATTGGATGATCAATTAGGTCATTTTCGTCCTCCCTAGGCTTATTCTTGTCCAATTAGGGTTTTTAACAAATCTTGTGCATCCAATAAGTTCATTTGTGTCATTGGATGATGAATTAGGTCATTTTTGTCCTCCCTAGGCATATTCTTGTCCAACTAGGGATTTTAACCAATCTTGTGCAACCAATAGGTGTGTTTGTGTCATTGGATGATCAATTAGGTCATTTTCGTCCTCCCTAGGCTTATTCTTGTCCAATTAGGGTTTTTAACCAATCTTGTGCATCCAATAGGTGTGTTTGTGTCATTGGATGATCAATTAGGTCATTTTCGTCCTCCCTAGGCTTATTCTTGCCCAATTAGGGTTTTTAACCAATCTTGTGCATCCAATAAGTTGAGTTGTGTCATTGGATTAGCATTTAGGTCATTTTCGTCCTCCCTAGGCTTATTCTTGTCCAATTAGGATTTTTATTCAATCTTGTGCATCCAATAAGTTCATTTGTGTCATTGGATTAACATTTAGGTCATTTTCGTCCTCCCTACGCATATTCTTGTCAAATTAGGGTTTTTAACCAATCTTGTGCATCCAATAGGTGTGTTTGTGTCATTGGATGATTAATTAGGTTATTTTCGTCCTCCATAGGCTTATTCTTGTCCAATTAGGGTTTTTAACCAATCTTGTGCATCCAATAAGTTGAGTTGTGTCATTGGATTAACATTTAGGTCATTTTCGTTCTCCCTAGACTTATTCTTGTCCAATTAGAGTTTTTAACCAATCTTGTGCATCCAATAAGTTCATTTGTGTTATTGGATTAACATTTAGGTCATATTCGTCCTCCCTAGGCATATTCTTGTCCAATTAGTGTTTTTAACCAATCTAGTGCATCCAATAGGTGTGTTTGTGTCATTGGGTGATCAATTAGGTCATTTTCGTCCTCCCTAGGCATATTCTTGTCCAATTAGGGTTTTTAACCAATCTTGTGCATCCAATAGGTGTGTTTGTGTCATTGGATGATCAATTAGGTCATTTTCGTCCTCCCTAGGCTTATATTTGTCCAATTAGGGTTTATAACCAATCTTGTGCATCCGATAAGTTCATTAGTGTCATTGGATGATCAATTAGGTCATTTTCGTCCTCCCTATGGATGTTCTTGTCCAACTAGGGTTTTTAACCAATCTTGTGCATTCAATATGTGTGTGTGTCATTGGATGATCAATTAGGTCATTTTCCTCCTCCCTAGGCTTATTCTTGTCCAATTAGGGTTTTTAACAAATCTTGTGCATCCAATAAGTTGAGTTGTGTCATTGGATTAACATTTAGGTCATTTTCGTTCTCCCTAGGCTTATTCTTGCCCAATTAGGGTTTTTAACCAATCTTGTGCATCCAATAGGTGTGTTTGTGTCATTGGATGATCAATTAGGTCATTTTCGTCATCCATAGGCTTATTCTTGTCCAATTAGGGTTTTTAACCAATCTTGTGCATCCAATAAGTTTGTTTGTGTCATTGAATTAATATTTAGGTCATTTTCGTCCTCCCTAGGCATATTCTTGTCCAATTAGGGTTTTTAACCAATCTTGTGCATTCAATAGGTGTGTTTGTGTCATTGGATGATCAATTAGGTCATTTTCGTCCTCCCTAGGCATATTCTTTTCCAATTAGGGTTTTTAACCAATCTTGTGCATCCAATAGGTGTGTTTGTGTCATTGGATGATCAATTAGGTCATTTTCGTCCTCCCAAGGCTTATTCTTGTCCAATTAGGGTTTTTAACCAATCTTGTGCATCCAATAAGTTGAGTTGTGTCATTGGATTAACATTTAGGTCATTTTCATCCTCCCTAGGCTTATTCTTGTCGAATTAGGTTTTTAACCAATCTTGTGCATCCAATAAGTTCATTTGTGTCATTGGATTCACATTTAGGTCATTTTCGTCCTCCCTAGGCATATTCTTGTCCAATTAGGGTTTTTAACCAATCTTGTGCATCCAATAGGTGTGTTTATCTCATTGGATGATCAATTAGGTCACTTTGATCCTCCCTAGGCTTATTCTTGTCCAATTAGGGTTTTTAACCAATCTTGTGCATCCAATAAGTTCATTTGTGTCATAGGATTAACATTTAGGTCATTTTCGTCCTCCCTAGGCATATTCTTGTCCAATTAGGGTTTTTAACCAATCTTGTGCATCCAATAGGTGTGTTTATCTCATTGGATGATCAATTAGGTCACTTTGATCCTCCTTGGGCTTATTCTTGTCCAATTAGGGTTTTTAACCAATCTTGTGCATCCAATAAGTTAATTTGTGTCATTGGATTAACATTTAGGTCACTTTGATCCTCCCTAGGCTTATTCTTGTCCAATTAGGGTTTTTAACCAATCTTGTGCATCCAATAAGTTCATTTGAGTCATTGGATTAACATTTAGGTCATTTTCGTCCTCCCTAGGCATATTCTTGTCCAATTAGGGTTTTTAACCAATCTTGTGCATCCAATAGGTGTGTTTGTATCATTGGATGATCAATTTAGGTCATTTTCGTCCTCCCTAGGCATATTCTTGTCCAATTAGGGTTTTTAACCAATCTTGTGCATCCAATAGGTGTGTTTGTGTCATTGGATGATCAATTAGGTCATTTTCGTCCTCCCTAGTCTTATTCTTGTCCAATTAGGGTTTTTAACCAATCTTGTGCATCCAATAGGTTTGTTTGTGTCATTGGATGATCAATTAGGTCATTTTCGTCCTCCCTAGGCTTATTCTTGTCCAATTAGGGTTTTTAACCAATCTTGTGCATCCAATAAGTTGAGTTGTGTCATTGGATTAACATTTAGGTTATTTTCGTTCTCCCTAGATTTATTCTTGTCCAATTAGAGTTTTTAACCAATCTTGTGCATCCAATAAGTTCATTTGTGTTATTGGATTAACATTTAGGTCATATTCGTCCTCCCTAGGCATATTCTTGTCCAATTAGTGTTTTTAACCAATCTAGTGCATCCAATAGGTGTGTTTGTGTCATTGGGTGATCAATTAGGTCATTTTCGTCCTCCCTAGGCATATTCTTGTCCAATTAGGGTTTTTAACCAATCTTGTGCATCCAATAGGTGTGTTTGTGTCATTGGATGATCAATTAGGTCATTTTCGTCCTCCCTAGGCTTATACTTGTCCAATTAGGGTTTTTAACCAATCTTGTGCATCCAATAAGTTCATTAGTGTCATTGGATGATCAATTAGGTCATTTTCGTCCTCCCTAGGGATGTTCTTGTCCAACTAGGGTTTTTAAGCAATCATGTGCATTCAATATGTGTGTTTGTGACATTGGATGATCAATTAGGTCATTTTCCTCCTCCCTAGGCTTATTCTTGTCCAATTAGGGTTTTTAACAAATCTTGTGCATCCAATAAGTTGAGTTGTGTCATTGGATTAACATTTAGGTCATTTTCGTTCTCCCTAGGCTTATTCTTGCCCAATTAGGGTTTTTAACCAATCTTGTGCATCCAATAGGTGTGTTTGTGTCATTGGATGATCAATTAGGTCATTTTCGTCCTCCCTAGGCTTATTCTTGTCCAATTAGGGTTTTTAACCAATCTTGTGCATCCAATAGGTGTGTTTGTCATTGGATTAACATTTAGGTCATTTTCGTCCTCCCTAGGCATATTCTTGTCCAATTAGAGTTTTAGACCAATCTTGTGCATCCAATAGGTGTGTTTGTGTCATTGGATGATCAATTAGGTCATTTTCGTCCTCCCTAGGCTTATTCTTGTCCAATTAGGGTTTTTAACCAATCTTGTGCATCCAATAAGTTGAGTTGTGTCATTGGATTAACATTTAGGTCTTTTTCGTCCTCCCTAGGCATATTCTTGTCCAATTAGGGTTTTTAACCAATCTTGTGCATCCAATAGGTGTGTTTGTGTCATTGGATGATCAATTAGGTCATTTTCGTCCTCCCTAGGCTTATTCTTGTCCAATTAGGGTTTTTAACCAATCTTGTGCCTCCAATAAGTTCATTTGTGTCATTGGATTAACATTTAGGTCATTTTCGTCCTCCTTAGGCATATTCTTGTCCAATTAGGGTTTTTAACCAATCTTGTGCATCCAATAGGTGTGTTTGTGTCATTGGATGATCAATTAGGTCATTTTCGTCCTCCCTAGGCTTATTCTTGTCCAATTAGGGTTTTTAACCAATCTTGTGCATCCAATATGTTTATTTGTGTCATTGGATGATCAATTAGGTCATTTTCGTCCTCCCTAGGCATATTCTTGTCCAACTAGGGTTTTTAACCAATCTTGTGCATCCAATAGGTGTGTTTGTGTCATTGGATGATCAATTAGGTCATTTTCGTCCTCCCTAGGCTTATTCTTGTCCAATTAGGGTTTTTAACAAATCTTGTGCATCCAATAAGTTCATTTGTGTAATTGGATTAACATTTAGGTCATTTTCTCCCTCCCTAGGCATATTCTTGTCCAATTAGGGTTTTTAACCAATCTTGTGCATCCAATAGGTGTGTTTGTGTCATTGGATGATCAATTAGGTCATTTTCGTCCTCCCAAGGCTTATTCTTGTCCAATTAGGGTTTTTAACCAATCTTGTGCATCCAATAAGTTGAGTTGTGTCATTGGATTAACATTTAGGTCATTTTCGTCATCCCTAGGGTTATTCTTGTCCAATTAGGGTTTTTAACCAATCTTGTGCATCCAATAGGTGTGTTTGTGTCATTGGATGATCAATTAGGTCATTTTCGTCCTCCCTAGGCTTATTCTTGTCCAATTAGGGTTTTTAACCAATCTTGTGCATCCAATAAGTTGGGATATGTCATTGGATTAACATTTAGGTCATTTCCGTCCTACCTAGGCTTATTCTTGTCCAATTAGGGTTTTTAACCAATCTTGTGCATCCAATAGGTGTGTTTGTGTCATTGGATGATCAATTAGGTCATTTTCGTCCTCCCTATGCTTATTCTTGTCCAATTAGGGTTTTTAACCAATCTTGTGCATCCAATAAGTTGAGTTGGGTCATTGGATTAACATTTAGGTCATTTTCGTCCTCCCTAGGCTTATTCTTGTCCAATTAGGGTTTTTAACCAATCTTGTGCATCCAATAGGTGTGTTTGTGTCATTGGATGATCAATTAGGTCATTTTCGTCCTCCCTAGGTTTATTCTTGTCCAATTAGGGTTTTTAACAAATCTTGTGCATCCAATAAGTTCATTTGTGTCATTGGAAGATCAATTAGGTCATTTTCGTCCTCCCTAGGCATATTCTTCTACAACTAGGGTTTTTAACCAATCTTGTGCATCCAATAAGTTCATTTGTGTCATTGGATGATCAATTAGGTCATTTTTGTCCTCCCTAGGATTATTCTTGTCCAATTAGGGTTTTTAACCAATCTTGTGCATCCAATAGGTGTGTTTGTGTCATTGGATGATCAATTAGGTCATTTTCGTCCTCCCTAGGCTTATTCTTGTCCAATTAGGGTTTTTAACCAATCTTGTGCATCCAATAGGTGTGTTTGTGTCATTGGATGATCAATTAGGTCATTTTCGTCCTCCCTAGGCTTATTCTTGTCCAATTAGGGTTTTTAACCAATCTTGTGCATCCAATAGGTGTGTTTGTGTCATTGGATGATCAATTAGGTCATTTATCGTCCTCCCTAGGCTTATTCTTGTCCAATTAGGGTTTTTAACCAATCTTGTGCATCCAATAGGTTGAGTTGTGTCATTGGATTAACATTTAGGTCATTTTCGTCCTCCCTAGGCATATTCTTGTCCAATTAGGGTTTTTAACCAATCTTGTGCATCCAATAGGTGTGTTTGTGTCATTGGATGATCAATTAGGTCATTTTCGTCCTCCCTAGGCTTATTCTTGTCCAATTAGGGTTTTTAACCAATCTTGTGCATCCAATAGGTGTGTTTGTGTCATTGGATGATCAATTAGGTCATTTTCGTCCTCCCTAGGCTTATTCTTGTCCAATTAGGGTTTTTAACCATTCTTGTGCATCCAATAGGTGTGTTTGTGTCATTGGATGATCAATTAGGTCATTGTTGTCCTCCCTAGGCTTATTCTTGTCCAATTAGGGTTTTTAACCAATCTTGTGCATCCAATAGGTGTGTTTGTGTCATTGGATGATCAATTAGGTCATTTTCGTCCTCCCTAGGCTTATTCTTGTCCAATTAGGGTTTTTAACCAATCTTGTGCATCCAATATGTTTAGTTGTGTCATTGGATTAACATTTAGGTCATTTTCGTCCTCCCTAGGCTTATTCTTGTCCAATTAGGGTTTTTAACCAATCTTGTGCATCCAATAGGTGTGTTTGTGTCATTGGATGATCAATTAGGTCATTTTCGTCATCCATAGGCTTATTCTTGTCCAATTAGGGTTTTTAACCAATCTCGTGCATCCAATAAGTTTGTTTGTGTCATTGAATTAATATTTAGGTCATTTTCGTCCTCCCTAGGCATATTCTTGTCCAATTAGGATTTTTAACCAATCTTGTGCATTCAATAGGTGTGTTTGTGTCATTGGATGATCAATTAGGTCATTTTCGTCATCCATAGGCTTATTCTTGTCCAATTAGGGTTTTTAACCAATCTCGTGCATCCAATAAGTTTGTTTGTGTCATTGAATTAATATTTAGGTCATTTTCGTCCTCCCTAGGCATATTCTTTTCCAATTAGGGTTTTTAACCAATCTTGTGCATCCAATAGGTGTGTTTGTGTCATTGGATGATCAATTAGGTCATTTTCGTCCACCCTAGGCTTATTCTTGTCCAACTAGGGTTTTTAACCAATCTTGTGCATCCAATAAGTTGAGTTGTGTCATTGGATTAACATTTAGGTCATTTTCATCCTCCCTAGGCTTATTCTTGTCGAATTAGGTTTTTAACCAATCTTGTGCATCCAATAAGTTCATTTGTGTCATTGGATTCACATTTAGGTCATTTTCGTCCTCCCTAGGCATATTCTTGTCCAATTAGGGTTTTTAACCAATCTTGTGCATCCAATAGGTGTGTTTATCTCATTGGATGATCAATTAGGTCACTTTGATCCTCCCTAGGCTTATTATTGTCCAATTAGGGTTTTTAACCAATCTTGTGCATCCAATAAGTTCATTTGTGTCATTGGATTAACATTTAGGTCATTTTCGTCCTCCCTAGGCATATTCTTGTCCAATTAGGCTTTTTAACCAATCTTGTGCATCCAATAGGTGTGTTTATCTCATTGGATGATCAATTAGGTCACTTTGATCCTCCTTGGGCTTATTCTTGTCCAATTAGGGTTTTTAACCAATCTTGTGCATCCAATAAGTTAATTTGTGTCATTGGATTAACATTTAGGTCACTTTGATCCTCCCTAGGCTTATTCTTGTCCAATTAGGGTTTTTAACCAATCTTGTGCATCCAATAAGTTCATTTGAGTCATTGGATTAACATTTAGGTCATTTTCGTCCTCCCTAGGCATATTCTTGTCCAATTAGGGTTTTTAACCAATCTTGTGCATCCAATAGGTGTGTTTGTATCATTGGATGATCAATTTAGGTCATTTTCGTCCTCCCTAGGCATATTCTTGTCCAATTAGGGTTTTTAACCAATCTTGTGCATCCAATAGGTGTGTTTGTGTCATTGGATGATCAATTAGGTCATTTTCGTCCTCCCTAGTCTTATTCTTGTCCAATTAGGGTTTTTAACCAATCTTGTGCATCCAATAGGTTTGTTTGTGTCATTGGATGATCAATTAGGTCATTTTCGTCCTCCCTAGGCTTATTCTTGTCCAATTAGGGTTTTTAACCAATCTTGTGCATCCAATAAGTTGAGTTGTGTCATTGGATTAACATTTAGGTTATTTTCGTTCTCCCTAGATTTATTCTTGTCCAATTAGAGTTTTTAACCAATCTTGTGCATCCAATAAGTTCATTTGTGTTATTGGATTAACATTTAGGTCATATTCGTCCTCCCTAGGCATATTCTTGTCCAATTAGTGTTTTTAACCAATCTAGTGCATCCAATAGGTGTGTTTGTGTCATTGGGTGATCAATTAGGTCATTTTCGTCCTCCCTAGGCATATTCTTGTCCAATTAGGGTTTTTAACCAATCTTGTGCATCCAATAGGTGTGTTTGTGTCATTGGATGATCAATTAGGTCATTTTCGTCCTCCCTAGGCTTATATTTGTCCAATTAGGGTTTATAACCAATCTTGTGCATCCGATAAGTTCATTAGTGTCATTGGATGATCAATTAGGTCATTTTCGTCCTCCCTATGGATGTTCTTGTCCAACTAGGGTTTTTAACCAATCTTGTGCATTCAATATGTGTGTGTGTCATTGGATGATCAATTAGGTCATTTTCCTCCTCCCTAGGCTTATTCTTGTCCAATTAGGGTTTTTAACAAATCTTGTGCATCCAATAAGTTGAGTTGTGTCATTGGATTAACATTTAGGTCATTTTCGTTCTCCCTAGGCTTATTCTTGCCCAATTAGGGTTTTTAACCAATCTTGTGCATCCAATAGGTGTGTTTGTGTCATTGGATGATCAATTAGGTCATTTTCGTCATCCATAGGCTTATTCTTGTCCAATTAGGGTTTTTAACCAATCTTGTGCATCCAATAAGTTTGTTTGTGTCATTGAATTAATATTTAGGTCATTTTCGTCCTCCCTAGGCATATTCTTGTCCAATTAGGGTTTTTAACCAATCTTGTGCATTCAATAGGTGTGTTTGTGTCATTGGATGATCAATTAGGTCATTTTCGTCCTCCCTAGGCATATTCTTTTCCAATTAGGGTTTTTAACCAATCTTGTGCATCCAATAGGTGTGTTTGTGTCATTGGATGATCAATTAGGTCATTTTTGTCCTCCCTAGGCATATTCTTGTCCAATTAGGGTTTTTAACCAATCTTGTGCATCCAATAAGTTGAGTTGGGTCATTGGATTAACATTTAGGTCATTTTCGTCCTCCCTTTGCTTATTCTTGTCCAATTAGGGTTTTTAACCAATCTTGTGCATCCGATAAGTTTGTTTGTGTCATTGAATTAATATTTAGGTCATTTTCGTCCTCCCTAGGCATATTCTTGTCCAATTAGGGTTTTTAACCAATCTTGTGCATCCAATAGGTGTGTTTGTGTCATTGGATGATCAATTAGGTCATTTTCGTCCTCCCTAGGCTTATTCTTGTCCAATTAGGGTTTTTAACCAATCTTGTGCATCTAATAGGTGTGTATGTGACATTGGATGATCAATTAGGTCATTTTCGTCCTCCCTAGGCTTATTCTTGTCCAATTAGGGTTTTTAATAAATCTTGTGCATCCAATAAGTTGAGTTGTGTCATTGGATTAACATTTAGGTCATTTTTGTCCTCCCTAGACTTATTCTTGTCCAATTAGGGTTTTTAACCAATCTTGTGCATCCAATAGGTGTGTTTGTGTCATTGGATGATCAATTAGGTCATTTTCGTCCTCCCTAGGCTTATTCTTGTCCAATTAGGATTTTTAACCAATCTTGAGCATCCAATAAGTTTGTTTGTTTCATTGAATTAATATTTAGGTCATTTTCGTCCTCCCTAGGCATATCCTTGTCCAATTAGGGTTTTTAACAATTGTTGTGCATCCAATAGGTGTGTTTGTGTCATTGGATGATCAATTAGGTCATTTTCGTCCTCCCTAGGCTTATTCTTGTCCAATTAGGGTTTTTAACCAATCTTGTGCATCCAATAAGTTGAGTTGTGTCATTGGATTAACATTTAGGTCATTTTCGTCCTCCCTAGGCTTATTCTTGTCCAATTAGGGTT
Source organism: Cicer pinnatifidum (assembly GCA_037974775.1). NCBI lineage: Eukaryota > Viridiplantae > Streptophyta > Magnoliopsida > Fabales > Fabaceae > Cicer > Cicer pinnatifidum. The sequence goes on along the minus strand of JBBPBR010001407.1, from coordinate 60,956 downwards.
TTTAACCAATCTTGTGCATCCAATAAGTTGAGTTGTGTCATTGGATTAACATTTAGTTCATTTTCGTCCTCCCTAGGCTTATTCTTGTCCAATTAGGGTTTTTAACCAATCTTGTGCATCCAATAGGTGTGTTTGTGTCATTGGATGATCAATTAGGTCATTTTCGTCCTCCCTAGGCTTATTCTTGTCCAATTAGGGTTTTTAACCAATCTTGTGCATCCAATAGGTGTGTTTGTGTCATTGGATGATCAATTAGGTCATTTATCGTCCTCCCTAGGCTTATTCTTGTCCAATTAGGGTTTTTAACCAATCTTGTGCATCCAATAGGTTGAGTTGTGTCATTGGATTAACATTTAGGTCATTTTCGTCCTCCCTAGGCATATTCTTGTCCAATTAGGGTTTTTAACCAATCTTGTGCATCCAATAGGTGTGTTTGTGTCATTGGATGATCAATTAGGTCATTTTCGTCCTCCCTAGGCTTATTCTTGTCCAATTAGGGTTTTTAACCAATCTTGTGCATCCAATAAGTTCATTTGTGTTATTGGATTAACATTAAGGTCATATTCGTCCTCCCTAGGCATATTCTTGTCCAATTAGGGTTTTTAACCAATCTTGTGCATCCAATAGGTGTGTTTGTGTCATTGGATGATCAATTAGGTCATTTTCGTCCTCCCTAGGCTTATTCTTGTCCAATTAGGGTTTTTAACCAATCTTGTGCATCCAATAGGTGTGTTTGTGTCATTGAATGATCAATTAGGTCATTTTCGTCCTCCCTAGGCTTATTATTGTCCAATTAGGGTTTTTAACCAATCTTGTGCATCCAATAGGTGTGTTTGTGTCATTGGATGATCAATTAGGTCATTTTCGTCCTCCCTAGGCATATTCTTGTCCAATTAGGGTTTTTAACCAATCTTGTGCATCCAATAGGTGTGTTTGTGTCATTGGATGATCAATTAGGTTATTTTCGTCCTCCATAGGCTTATTCTTGTCCAATTAGGGTTTTTAACCAATCTTGTGCATCCAATAAGTTGAGTTGTGTCATTGGATTAACATTTAGGTCATTTTCGTTCACCCTAGGCTTATTCTAGTCCAATTAGCGTTTTTAACCAATCTTGTGCATCCAATAAGTTCATTTGTGTTATTGGATTAACATTTAGGTCATATTCGTCCTCCCTAGGCATATTCTTGTCCAATTAGGGTTTTTAACCAATCTAGTGCATCCAATAGGTGTGTTTGTGTCATTGGATGATCAATTAGGTCATTTTCGTCCTCCCTAGGCATATTCTTGTCCAATTAGGGTTTTTAACCAATCTTGTGCATCCAATAGGTGTGTTTGTGTCATTGGATGATCAATTAGGTCATTTTCGTCCTCCCTAGGCTTATACTTGTCCAATTAGGGTTTTTAACTAATCTTGTGCATCCAATAAGTTCATTAGTGTCATTGGATGATCAATTAGGTCATTTTCGTCCTCCCTATGCATGTTCTTGTCCAACTAGGGTTTTTAACCAATCTTGTGCATCCAATAGGTGTGTTTGTGTCATTGGATGATCAATTAGGTCATTTTCGTCCTCCCTAGGCTTATTCTTGTCCAATTAGGGTTTTTAACCAATCTTGTGCATCCAATAAGTTGAGTTGTGTCATTTGATTAACATTTAGGTCATTTTCGTTCTCCCTAGGCTTATTCTTGCCCAATTAGGGTTTTTAACCAATCTTGTGCATCCAATAGGTGTGTTTGTGTCATTGGATGAATAATTAGGTCATTTTCGTCCTCCATAGGCTTATTCTTGTCCAATTAGGGTTTTTAACCAATCTTGTGCATCCAATAAGTTTGTTTGTGTCATTGAATTAACATTTAGGTCATTTTCGTCCTACCTAGGCATATTCTTGTCCAATTAGGGTTTTTAACCAATCTTGTGCATTCAATAGGTGTGTTTGTGTTATTGGATGATCAATTAGGTCATTTTCGTCCTCCCTAGGCATATTCTTTTCCAATTAGGGTTTTTAACCAATCTTCTGCATCCAATAGGTGTGTTTGTGTCATTGGATGATCAATTAGGTCATTTTCGTCCTCCCTAGGCTTATTCTTGTCCAATTAGGGTTTTTAACCAATCTTGTGCATCCAATAAGTTGAGTTGTGTCATTGGATTAACATTTAGGTCATTTTCATTCTCCCTAGGCTTATTCTTGTCGAATTAGGTTTTTAACCAATCTTGTGCATCCAATAAGTTCATTTGTGTCATTGGATTCACATTTAGGTCATTTTCGTCCTCCCTATGCATATTCTTGTCCAATTAGGGTTTTTGACCAATCTTGTGCATCCAATAGGTGTGTTTATCTCATTGGATGATCAATTAGGTCACTTTGATCCTCCCTAGGCTTATTCTTGTCCAATTAGGGTTTTTAACCAATCTTGTGCATCCAATAAGTTCATTTGTGTCATTGGATTAACATTTAGGTCATTTTCGTCCTCCCTAGGCATATTCTTGTCCAATTAGGGTTTTTAACCAATCTTGTCCATCCAATAGGTGTGTTTGTATCATTGGATGATCAATTTAAGTCATTTTCGTCCTCCCTAGGCATATTCTTGTCCAATTAGGGTTTTTAACCAATCTTGTGCATCCAATAGGTGTGTTTGTGTCATTGGATGATCAATTAGGTCATTTTCGTCCTCCCTAGGCTTATTCTTGTCCAATTAGGGTTTTTAACCAATCTTGTGCATCCAATAGGTTTGTTTGTGTCATTGGTTGATCAATTAGGTCATTTAAGTCCTCCCTAGGCATATTCTTGTCCAATTAGGGTTTTTAACCAATCTTGTGCATCCAATAGGTGTGTTTGTGTCATTGGATGATCAATTAGGTCATTTTCGTCCTCCCTAAGCTTATTCTTGCCCAATTAGGGTTTTTAACCATTCTTGTGCATCCAATAAGTTGAGTTGTGTCATTGGATTAGCATTTAGGTCGTTTTCGTCCTCCCTAGGCTTATTCTTGTCCAATTAGGATTTTTAACCAATCTTGTGCATCCAATAGGTGTGTTTGTGTCATTGGATGATCAATTAGGTCATTTTCGTCCTCCATAGGCTTGTTCTTGTCCAATTAGGGTTATTAACCAATCTTGTGCATCAAATAAGTTTGTTTGTGTCATTGAATTAATATTTAGGTCATTTCCGTCCTCCCTAGGCATATTCTTGTCCAATTAGGGTTTTTAACCAATCTTGTGCATCCAATAAGTTGAGTTATGTCACTGAATTAACATTTAGGTCATTTTCGTCCTCCCTAGGCATATTCTTGTCCAATTAGGGTTTTTAACCAATCTTGTGCATCCAATAGGTGTGTTTGTGTCATTGGATGATCAATTAGGTCATTTTCGTCCTCCCTAGGCTTATTCTTGTCCAATTAGGGTTTTTAACCAATCTTGTGCATCCAATAACTTTGTTTGTGTTATTGAATTAATATTTTGGTCATTTTCGTCCTCCCTAGGCATATTCTTGTCCAATTAGGGTTTTTAACCAATCTTGTGAATCCAATAGGTGTTTTTGTGTCATTGGATGATCAATTAGGTTATTTTCGTCCTTCCTAGGCTTATTCTTGTCCACTTAGGGTTTTTAACCAATCTTGTGCATCCAATAAGTTCATTTGTGTCATTGGATTAACATTTAGGTCATTTTCGTCCTCCCTAGGCATATTCTTGTCCAATTAGGGTTTTTAACCAATCTTGTGCATCCAATAGGTGTGTTTGTGTCATTGGATGATCAATTAGGTCATTTTCGTCCTTTCTATACTTATTCTTGTCCAATTAGGGTTTTTAACCAATCTTGTGCATCAAATAAGTTGAGTTGTGTCATTGGATTAACATTTAGGTCATTTTCGTTCTCCCTAGGCTTATTCTTGTCCAAATAGGGTTTTTAACCAATCTTGTGCATCCAATAACTTTGTTTGTGTCATTGAATTAATATTTAGGTGATTTTCGTCCTCCCTAGGCATATTCTTGTCCAATTAGGGTTTTTAACCAATCTTGTGCATCCAATAGGTGTGTTTGTGTCATTGGATGATCAATTAGGTTATTTTCGTCCTTCCTAGGCTTATTCTTGTCCAATTAGGGTTTTTAACCAATCTTGTGCATCCAATAAGTTGAGTTGTGTCATTGGATTAACATTTAGGTCATTTTCGTTCTCCCTAGGCTTATTCTTGTCCAATTAGGGTTTTTAACCAATCTTGTGCATCCAATAAGTTCATTTGTGTTATTGGATTAACATTTAGGTCATATTCGTCCTCCCTAGGCATATTCTTGTCCAATTAGGGTTTTTAACCAATCTTGTGCATCCAATAGGTGTGTTTGTGTCATTGGATGATCAATTAGGTCATTTTCGTCCTCCCTAGGCATATTCATGTCCAGCTATGGTTTTTAACCAATCTTGTGCATCCAATAGGTGTGTTTGTGTCATTGGATGATCAATTAGGTCATTTTCCTCCTCCCTAGGCTTATTCTTGTCCAATTAGGGTTTTTAACCAATCTTGTGCATCCAATAAGTTCATTAGTGTCATTGGATGTTCAATTAGGTCATTTTCGTCCTCCCTAGGCATGTTCTTGTCCAACTAGGGTTTTTAACCAATCTTGTGCATCCAATAGGTTCATTAGTGTCATTGGATGATCAATTAGGTCATTTTCGTTCTCCCTAGGCTTATTCTTGTCCAATTAGGGTTTTTAACCAATCTTGTGCATCCAATAAGTTCATTTGTGTTATTGGATTAACATTTAGGTCATATTCGTCTTCCCTAGGCATATTCTTGTCCAATTAGGGTTTTTAACCAATCTTGTGCATCCAATAGGTGTGTTTGTGTCATTGGATGATCAATTAGGTCATTTTCGTCCTCCCTAGGCATATTCTTGTCCAATTAGGGTTTTTAACCAATCTTGTGCATCCAATAGGTGTGTTTGTGTCATTGGATGATCAATTAGGTCATTTTCGTCCTACCTAGGCATATTCTTGTCCAGTTAGGGTTTTTAACCAATCTTGTGCATCCAATAGTTGTGTTTGTGTCATTGGATCATCAATTAGGTCATTTTCGTCCTCCCTAGGCTTATTCTTGTCCAATTAGGGTTTTTAACCAATCTTGTGAATCCAATAAGTTCATTTGTGTCATTGGATTAACATTTAGGTCATTTTCGTCCTCCCTAGGCATATTCTTGTCCAATTAGGGTTTTTAACCAATCTTGTGCATCCAATAGGTGTGTTTGTGTCATTGGATGATCAATTAGGTTATTTTCGTCCTCCCTAGGCTTATTCTTGTCCAATTAGGGTTTTTAACCAATCTTGTGAATTCATTAAGTTTGTTTGTGTCATTGAATTAATATTTAGGTCATTTTCGTCCTCCCTAGACATATTCTTGTCCAATTAGGGTTTTTAACCAATCTTGTGCATCCAATAGGTGTGTTTGTGTCATTGGATGATCAATTAGGTCATTTTCGTCCTCCCTAGGCTTACTCTTGTCCAATTAGGGTTTTTAACCAATCTTGTGCATCCAATAAGTTCATTAGTGTCATTGGACGATCAATTAGGTCATTTTCGTCCTCCCTAGGCATGTTCTTGTCCAACTAGGGTTTTTAATCAATCTTGTGCATCCAATAGGTGTGTTTGTGTCATTGGATGATCAATTAGGTCATTTTCGTCCTCCCTAGGCTTATTCTTGTCCAATTAGGGTTTTTAACCAATCTTGTGCATCCAATAAGTTTGTTTGTGTCATTGAATTAATATTTAGGTCATTTTCGTCCTCCCTAGACATATTCTTGTCCAATTAGGGTTTTTAACCAATCTTGTGCATCCAATAGGTGTGTTTGTGTCATTGGATGATCAATTAGGTCATTTTCGTCCTCCCTAGGCTTATTCTTGTTCAATTAGGGTTTTTAACCAATCTTGTGCATCCAATAAGTTCATTAGTGTCATTGGATGATCAATTAGGTCGTTTTCGTCCTCCCTCGGCATGTTCTTGTCCACTAGGGTTTTTAACCAATCTTGTGCATCCAATATGTGTGTTTGTATCATTGGATGATCAATTAGGTCATTTTCGTCCTCCCTACGCATATTCTTGTCCAATTAGGGTTTTTAACCAATCTTGTGCATCCAATAAGTTGAGTTGTGTCATTGGATTAACATTTAGGTCATTTTCGTTCTCCCTAGGCTTATTCTTGTCCAATTAGGGTTTTTAACCAATCTTGTGCATCCAATAAGTTCATTTGTGTTATTGGATTAACATTTAGGTCATATTCGTCCTCCCTAGGCATATTCTTGTCCAATTAGGGTTTTTAACCAATCTTGTGCATCCAATAGGTATGTTTGTGTCATTGGATGATCAATTAGGTCATTTTCGTCCTCCCTAGGCATATTCTTGTCCAATTAGGGTTTTTAACCAATCTTGTGCATCCAATAAGTGTGTTTGTGTCATTGGATGATCAATTAGGTCACTTTGATCCTCCCTAGGCTTATTCTTGTCCAATTAGGGTTTTTAACCAATCTTGTGCATCCAATAAGTTCATTTGTGTCATTGGATTAACATTTAGGTCATTTTCGTCCTCCCTAGGCATATTCTTGTCCAATTAGGGTTTTTAACCAATCTTGTGCATCCAATAGGTGTGTTTGTGTCATTGGATGATCAATTAGGTTATTTTCGTCCTCCTTAGGCATATTCTGGTCCAATTAGGGTTTTTGACTAATCTTGTGCATCCAATAAGTTCATTTATGTCTTTGGATGATCAATTAGGTCATTTTCGTCCTCCCTAGGCATATTCTTGTCCAATTAGGGTTTTTAACCAATCTTGTGCATCCAATAAGTTAAGTTGTGTCATTGGATTAACATTTAGGTCATTTTCGTCCTCCCTAGGCTTATTCTTGTCCAATTAGGGTTTTTAACCAATCTTGTGCATCCAATAAGTTCATTTGTGTCATTGGATTAACATTTAGGTCATTTTCGTCCTCCCTAGGCATATTCTTGTCCAATTAGGGTTTTTAACCAATCTTGTGCATCCAATAAGTTGAGTTGTGTCATTGAATTAATATTTAGGTCATTTTCGTCCTCCCTAGGCATATTCTTGTCCAATTAGTGTTTTTAACCAATCTTGTGCATCCAATTGGTGTGTTTGTGGCAATGGATGATCAATTAGGTCATTTTCGTCCTCCCTAGGCTTATTCTTGTCCAATTAGGGTTTTTATACCAATCTTGTGCATCCAGTAGGTGTGTTTGTGTCATTGGATGATCAATTAGGTTATTTTCGTCCTCCCTAGGCTTATTCTTGTCCAATTAGGGTTTTTAACCAATCTTGTGCATCCAATAAGTTCATTTGTGTCATTGGATTAACATTTAGGTCATTTTCGTCCTCCCTAGGCATATTCTTGTCCAATTAGGGTTTTTAACCAATCTTGTGCATCCCATAAGTTGAGTTGTGTCATTGGATTAACATTTAGGTCATTTTCGTCCTCCCTAGGCTTATTCTTGTCCAATTAGGGTTTTTAACCAATCTTGTGCATCCAATAGGTGTGTTTGTGTCATTGGATGATCAATTAGTTCATTTTCTTCCTCCCTAGGCTTTTACTTGTCCAATTAGGGTTTTTAACCAATCTTGTGCATCTAATAGGTGTGTTTGTGTCATTGGATGATCAATTAGGTCATTTTCGTCGTCCCTAGGCTTATTCTTGTCCAATTAGGGTTTTTAACCAATCTTGTGCATCTGATAAGTTTGTTTGTGTCATTGAATTAATATTTAGGTCATTTTCGTCCTCCCTAGACATATTCTTGTCCAATTAGGGTTTTTAACCAATCTTGTGCATCCAATAGGTGTGTTTGTGTCATTGGATGATCAATTAGGTCATTTTCGTCCTCCCTAGGCTTATTCTTGTCCAATTAGGGTTTTTAACCAATCTTGTGCATCCAATAAGTTGAGTTGTGTCATTGGATTAACATTTAGGTCATTTTCGTCATCCCTAGGCTTATTCTTGTCCAATTAGGGTTTTTAACAAATCTTGTGCATCCAATAAGTTCATTTGTGTCATTGGATTAACATTTAGGTCATTTTCGTCCTCCCTAGGCTTATTCTTGTCCAATTAGGGTTTTTAACTAATCTTGTGCATCCAATAAGTTCATTTGTGTCATTGGAAGATCAATTAGGTCATTTTCGCTCTCCCTAGGCATATTCTTGTCCAATTAGGGTTTTTAACCAATCTTGTGCATCCAATAGGTGTGTTTGTGTCATTGGATGATCAATTAGGTCATTTTCGTCCTCCCTAGGCATATTCTTGTCCAATTAGGGTTTTTAACCAATCTTGTGCATCCAATAGGTGTGTTTGTGTCATTGGATGATCAATTAGGTCATTTTCGTCCTCCCTAGGCTAATTCTTGTCGAATTATGGTTTTTAACCAATCTTGTGCATCCGATAAGTTTGTTTGTGTCATTGAATTAATATTTAGGTCATTTTCGTCCTCCCTAGGCATATTCTTGTCCAATTAGGGTTTTTAACCAATCTTGTGCATCCAATAGGTGTGTTTATGTTATTGGATGATCAATTAGGTCATTTTCGTACTCCCTAGGCTTATTCTTGTCCAATTAGGATTTTTAACCAATCTTGTGCATCCAATAAGTTGAGTTGTGTCATTGGATTAAGATTTAGGTCATTTTCGTCCTCCCTAGGCTTATTCTTGTCCAATTAGGGTTTTTAACCAATCTTGTGCATCCAATAGGTGTGTTTGTGTCATTGGATGATCAATTAGGTCATTTTCGTCCTCCATAGGCTTGTTCTTGTCCAATTAGGGTTATTAACCAATCTTGTGCATCAAATAAGTTTGTTTGTGTCATTGAATTAATATTTAGGTCATTTCCGTCCTCCCTAGGCATATTCTTGTCCAATTAGGGTTTTTAACCAATCTTGTGCATCCAATAAGTTGAGTTATGTCACTGAATTAACATTTAGGTCATTTTCGTCCTCCCTAGGCATATTCTTGTCCAATTAGGGTTTTTAACCAATCTTGTGCATCCAATAGGTGTGTTTGTGTCATTGGATGATCAATTAGGTCATTTTCGTCCTCCCTAGGCTTATTCTTGTCCAATTAGGGTTTTTAACCAATCTTGTGCATCCAATAAGTTTGTTTGTATCATTGATTTAATATTTAGGTCATTTCCGTCCTCCCTAGGCATATTCTTGTCCAATTAGGGTTTTTAACCAATCTTGTGCATCCAATAAGTTGAGTTGTGTCATTGAATTAACATTTAGGTCATTTTCGTCCTCCCTAGGCATATTCTTGTCCAATTAGGGTTTTTAACCAATCTTGTGCATCCAATAGGTGTGTTTGTGTCATTGGATGATCAATTAGGTCATTTTCGTCCTCCATAGGTTTATTCTTGTCCAATTAGGGTTTTTAACCAATCTTGTGCATCCAATAAATTTGTTTGTGTCATTGAATTAATATTTAGGTCATTTTCGTCCTCCATAGGCTTATTCTTGTCCAATTAGGGTTTTTAACCAATCTTGTGCATCCAAGAAGTTGAGTTGTGTCATTGGATTAACATTTAGGTCATTTTCGTTCTCCCTAGGCTTATTCTTGTCCAATTAGGGTTTTTAACAAATCTTGTGCATCCAAAAGGTGTGTTTGTGTCAATGGATGATCAATTAGGTCATTATCGTCCTCCCTAGGCTTATTCTTGTCCAATTAGGGTTTTTAACCATTCTTGTGCATCCAATAAGTTTGTTTGTGTCATTGAATTAATATTTAGGTCATTTTCGTCCTCCCTAAGCTTATTCTTGTCCAATTAGGGTTTTTAACCAATCTTGTGCATCCAATAGGTGTGTTTGTGTCATTGGATGATCAATTAGGTCTTTTTCGTCCTCCCTAGGCTTATTCTTGTCCAATTAGGGTTTTTAACCAATCTTGTGCATCCAATAAGTTTGTTTGTGTCATTGATTTAATATTTAGGTCATTTCCGTCCTCCCTAGGCATATTCTTGTCCAATTAGGATTTTTAACCAATCTTGTGCATCCAATAAGTTGAGTTGTGTCATTGAATTAACATTTAGGTCATTTTCGTCCTCCCTAGGCATATTCTTGTCCAATTAGGGTTTTTAACCAATCTTGTGCATCCAATAGGTGTGTTTGTGTCATTGGATGATCAATTAGGTCATTTTCGTCCTCCATAGGTTTATTCTTGTCCAATTAGGGTTTTTAACCAATCTTGTGCATCCAATAAATTTGTTTGTGTCATTGAATTAATATTTAGGTCATTTTCGTCCTCCCTAGGCATATTCTTGTCCAATTAGGGTTTTTAACCAATCTTGTGCATCCAATAGGTGTGTTTGTATCATTGGATGATCAATTTAGGTCATTTTCGTCCTCCCTAGGCATATTCTTGTCCAATTAGGGTTTTTAACCAATCTTGTGCATCCAATAAGTTTATTTGTGTCATTGGATTAACATTTAGGTCATTTTCGTCCTCCCTAGGCATATTCTTGTCCAATTAGGGTTTTTAACCAATCTTGTGCATCCAATAGGTGTGTTTGTGTCATTGGATGATCAATTAGGTCATTTTCGTCTCCCTAGGCTTATTCTTGTCCAATTAGGGTTTTTAACCAATCTTGTGCATCCAATAAGTTCATTTGTGTTATTGGATGATCAATTAGGTCATTTTCGTCCTCCCTAGGCATATTCTTGTCCAACTAGGTTTTTTAACCAATCTTGTGCATCCAATAGGTGTGTTTGTGTCATTGGATGATCAATTAGGTCATTTTCGTCCTCCCTAGGCTTATTCTTGTCCAATTAGAGTTTTTAACCAATCTTGTGCATCCAATAAGTTGAGCTGTGTCATTGGATTAACATTTAGGTCATTTTCATCCTCCCTAGGCTTATTCTTGTCGAATTAGGTTTTTAACCAATCTTGTGCATCCAATAAGTTCATTTGTGTCATTGGATTCACATTTAGGTCATTTTCGTCCTCCCTAGGCATATTCTTGTCCAATTAGGGTTTTTAACCAATCTTGTGCATCCAATAGGTGTGTTTATCTCATTGGATGATCAATTAGGTCACTTTGATCCTCCCTAGGCTTATTCTTGTCCAATTAGGGTTTTTAACCAATCTTGTGCATCCAATAAGTTCATTTGTGTCATAGGATTAACATTTAGGTCATTTTCGTCCTCCCTAGGCATATTCTTGTCCAATTAGGGTTTTTAACCAATCTTGTGCATCCAATAGGTGTGTTTATCTCATTGGATGATCAATTAGGTCACTTTGATCCTCCTTGGGCTTATTCTTGTCCAATTAGGGTTTTTAACCAATCTTGTGCATCCAATAAGTTAATTTGTGTCATTGGATTAACATTTAGGTCACTTTGATCCTCCCTAGGCTTATTCTTGTCCAATTAGGGTTTTTAACCAATCTTGTGCATCCAATAAGTTCATTTGAGTCATTGGATTAACATTTAGGTCATTTTCGTCCTCCCTAGGCATATTCTTGTCCAATTAGGGTTTTTAACCAATCTTGTGCATCCAATAGGTGTGTTTGTATCATTGGATGATCAATTTAGGTCATTTTCGTCCTCCCTAGGCATATTCTTGTCCAATTAGGGTTTTTAACCAATCTTGTGCATCCAATAGGTGTGTTTGTGTCATTGGATGATCAATTAGGTCATTTTTGTCCTCCCTAGGCTTATTCTTGTCCAATTAGGGTTTTTAACCAATCTTGAGCATCCAATAGGTTTGTTTGTGTCATTGGATGATCAATTAGGTCATTTTCGTCCTCCCTAGGCTTATTCTTGTCCAATTAGGGTTTTTAACCAATCTTGTGCATCCAATAGGTGTGTTTGTGTCATTGGATGATCAATTAGGTCATTTTCGTCCTCCCTAGGCTTATTCTTGTCCAATTAGGGTTTTTAACCAATCTTGTGCATCCAATAGGTGTGTTTGTTTCATTGGATGGTCAATTAAGTTATTTTCGTCCTCCCTAGGCTTATTCTTGTCCAATTAGGGTTTTTAACCAATCTTGTGCATCCAATAGGTGTGTTTGTGTCATTGGATGATCAATTAGGTCATTTTCGTCCTCCCTAGGCTTATTCTTGTCCAATTAGGGTTTTTAACCAATCTTGTGCATCCAATAACTTTGTTTGTGTCGTTGAATTAATATTTAGGTCATTTTCGTCCTCATTAGGCATATTCTTGTCCAATTAGGGTTTTTAACCAATCTTGTGCATCCAATAGGTGTGTTTGTGTCATTGGATGATCAATTAGGTCATTTTCGTCCTCCCTAGGCTTATTCTTGTCCAATTAGGGTTTTTAACCAATCTTGTGCATCCAATAACTTTGTTTGTGTCATTGAATTAATATTTAGGTCATTTTCGTCCTCCCTAGGCATATTCTTGTCCAATTAGGGTTTTTAACCAATCTTTTGCATCCAATAGGTGTGTTTGTGTCATTGGATGATCAATTAGGTCATTTTCGTCCTCGCTAGGCTTATTCTTGTCCAATTAGGGTTTTTCACCAATCTTGTGCATCCAATAAGTTGAGTTGTGTCATTGGATTAACATTTAGGTCATTTTCATTCTCCCTAGGCTTATTCTTGTCCAATTAGGTTTTTAACCAATCTTGTGCATCCAATAAGTTCATTTGTGTCATTGGATTCACATTTAGGTCATTTTCGTCCTCCCTAGGCATATTCTTGTCCAATTAGGGTTTTTAACCAATCTTGTGCATCCAATAGGTGTGTTTATCTCATTGGATGATCAATTAGGTCACTTTGATCCTCCCTAGGCTTATTCTTGTCCAATTAGGGTTTTTAACCAATCTTGTGCATCCAATAAGTTCATTTTTGTCATTGGATTAACATTTAGGTCATTTTTGTCCTCCCTAGGCATATTCTTGTCCAATTAGGGTTTTTAACCAATCTTGTGCATCCAATAGGTGTGTTTATCTCATTGGATGATCAATTAGGTCACTTTGATCCTCCTTGGGCTTATTCTTGTCCAATTAGGGTTTTTAACCAATCTTGTGCATCCAATAAGTTAATTTGTGTCATTGGATTAACATTTAGGTCACTTTGATCCTCCCTAGGCTTATTCTTGTCCAATTAGGGTTTTTAACCAATCTTGTGCATCCAATAAGTTCATTTGTGTCATTGGATTAACATTTAGGTCATTTTCGTCCTCCCTAGGCATATTCTTGTCCAATTAGGGTTTTTAACCAATCTTGTGCATCCAATAGGTGTGTTTGTGTCATTGGATGATCAATTAGGTCATTTTCGTCCTCCCTAGTCTTATTCTTGTCCAATTAGGGTTTTTAACCAATCCTGTGCATCCGATAAGTTCATTTGTGTCATTGGATTAACATTTAGGTCAATTTCGTCCTCCCAAGGCATATTCTTGTCCAATTAGGGTTTTTAACCAATCTTGTGCATCCAATAGGTGTGTTTGTGTCATTGGATGATCAATTAGGTCATTTTCGTCCTCCCTAGGCTTATTCTTGTCCAATTAGGGTTCTTAACCAATCTTGTGCATCCAATAAGTTCATTTGTGTCATTGGATTAACATTTAGGTCATTTTCGTTCTCCCTAGGCATATTCTTGTCCAATTAGGGTTTTTAACCAATCTTGTGCATCCAATAGGTGTGTTTGTGTCATTGGATGATCAATTTAGGTCATTTTCAATCTCCCTAGGCATATTCTTGTCCAATTAGGGTTTTTAATCAATCTTGTGCATCCAATAGGTGTGTTTGTGTCATTGGATGATCAATTAGGTCATTTTCGTCCTCCCTAGGCATATTCTTGTCCAATTAGGGTTTTTAACCAATCTTGTGCATCCAATAGGTGTGTTTGTGTCATTGGATGATCAATTAGGTCATTTTCGTCCTCCCTATGCTTATTCTTGTCCAATTAGGGTTTTTCACCAATCTTGTGCATCCAATAAGTTCATTTGTGTCATTGAATTAATATTTAGGTCATTTTCGTCCTCCCTAGGCATATTCTTGTCCAATTAGGGTTTTTAACAAATCTTGTGCATCCAATAAGTTGAGTTGTGTCATTGGATTCACATTTAGGCCATTTTCTTCCTCCCTAGGCTTATTCTTGTCCAATTAGGGTTTTTAACCAATCTTGTGCATCCAATAGGTGTGTTTGTGTCATTGGATGGTCAATTAGGTCATTTTCGTCCTCCCTAGGCATATTCTTGTCCAATATGGGTTTTTAACCAATCTTGTGCATCCAATAAGTTCATTTGTGTCATTGAATTAATATTTAGGTCATTTTCGTCCTCCCTAGGCATATTCTTGTCCAATTAGGGTTTTTAACCAATCTTGTTCATCCAATAGGTGTGTTTGTGTCATTGGATGATCAATTTAGGTCATTTTCGTTCTCCCTAGGCATATTCTTGTCCAATTAGGGTTTTTAATCAATCTTGTGCATCCAATAGGTGTGTTTGTGTCATTGGATGATCAATTAGGTCATTTTCGTCCTCCCTAGGCATATTCTTGTCCAATTAGGGTTTTTAACCAATCTTGTGCATCCAATAGGTGTGTTTGTGTCATTGGATGATCAATTAGGTCATTTTCGTCCTCCCTATGCTTATTCTTGTCCAATTAGGGTTTTTAACCAATCTTGTGCATCCAATAAGTTCATTTGTGTCATTGAATTAATATTTAGGTCATTTTCATCCTCCCTAGGCATATTCTTGTCCAATTAGGGTTTTTAACAAATCTTGTGCATCCAATAAGGTGAGTTGTGTCATTGGATTCACATTTAGGCCATTTTCTTCCTCCCTAGGCTTATTCTTGTCCAATTAGGGTTTTTAACCAATCTTGTGCATCCAATAGGTGTGTTTGTGTCATTGGATGGTCAATTAGGTCATTTTCGTCCTCCCTAGGCATATTCTTGTCCAATTAGGGTTTTTAACCAATCTTGTGCATCCAATAGGTGTGTTTGTGTCATTGGATGATCAATTAGGTCATTTTCGTCCTCCCTAGGCTTATTCTTGTCCAATTAGGGTTTTTAACCAATCTTGTGCATCCAATAGGTATGTTTGTGTCATTGGATGATCAATTAGGTCATTTTTGTCCTCTCTAGGCTTATTCTTGTCCAATTAGGGTTTTTAACCAATCTTGTGCATCCAATAAGTTCATTTGTGTCATTGGATGATCAATTAGGTCATTTTCGTCCTCCCTAGGCATATTCTTGTCCAACTAGGGTTTTAAACCAATCTTGTGCATCCAATAGGTGTGTTTGTGTCATTGGATGATCGATTAGGTCATTTTCGTCCTCCCTAGGCTTATTCTTGTCCAATTAGGGTTTTTAACCAATCTTGTGCATCCAATAGGTGTGTTTGTGTCATTGGATGATCAATTAGGTCATTTTCGTCCTCCCTAGGCTTATTCTTGTCCAATTAGGGTTTTTAACCAATCTTGTGCATCCAATAGGTGTGTTTGTGTCATTGGATGATCAATTAGGTCATTTTCGTCCTCCCTAGGCTTATTCTTGTCCAATTAGGGTTTTTAACCAATCTTGTGCATCCAATAAGTTTGTTTATGTCATTGGATTAACATTTAGGTCATTTTCGTCCTCCCTAGGCATATTCTTGTCCAATTAGGGTTTTTAACCAATCTTGTGCATCCAATAGGTGTGTTTGTGTCATTGGATGGTCAATTAAGTTATTTTCTTCCTCCCTAGGCTTATTCTTGTCCAGTTAGGGTTTTTAACCAATCTTGTGCATCCAATAGGTGTGTTTGTGTCATTGGATGATCAATTAGGTCATTTTCGTCCTCCCTAGGCTTATTCTTGTCCAATTAGGGTTTTTAACCGATCTTGTGCATCCAATAGGTGTGTTTGTGTCATTGGATGACCAATTAAGTCATTTTCGTCCTCAATAGGCATATTCTTGTCCAATTAGGGTTTTTAACCAATCTTGTGCATCCAATAGGTGTGTTTGTGTCATTGGATGATCAATTAGGTCATTTTCGTCCTCCCTAGGCTTATTCTTGTCCAATTAGGGTTTTTAACCAATCTTGTGCATCCAATAGGTGTGTTTGTGTCATTGGATGATCAATTAGGTCATTTTCGTCCTCCCTAGGCTTATTCTTGTCCAATTAGGGTTTTTAACCCATCTTGTACATCCAATAAGTTGAGTTGTGTCATTGGATTAACATTTAGGTCATTTTCGTCCTCCCTAGGCATATTCTTGTCCAATTAGGGTTTTTAACCAATCTTGTGCATCCAATAGGTGTGTTTGTGTCATTGGATGATCAATTAGGTCATTTTCGTCCTCCCTAGGCTTATTCTTGTCCAATTAGGGTTTTTAACCAATCTTGTGCATCCAATAGGTGTGTTTGTGTCATTGGATGATCAATTAGGTCATTTTCGTCCTCCCTAGGCTTATTCTTGTCCAATTAGGGTTTTTAACCATTCTTGTGCATCCAATAGGTGTGTTTGTGTCATTGGATGATCAATTAGGTCATTGTTGTCCTCCCTAGGCTTATTCTTGTCCAATTAGGGTTTTTAACCAATCTTGTGCATCCAATAGGTGTGTTTGTGTCATTGGATGATCAATTAGGTCATTTTCGTCCTCCCTAGGCTTATTCTTGTCCAATTAGGGTTTTTAACCAATCTTGTGCATCCAATAGGTTTGTTTGTGTCATTGGTTGATCAATTAGGTCATTTAAGTCCTCCCTAGGCATATTCTTGTCCAATTAGGGTTTTTAACCAATCTTGTGCATCCAATAGGTGTGTTTGTGTCATTGGATGATCAATTAGGTCATTTTCGTCCTCCCTAAGCTTATTCTTGCCCAATTAGGGTTTTTAACCATTCTTGTGCATCCAATAAGTTGAGTTGTGTCATTGGATTAGCATTTAGGTCGTTTTCGTCCTCCCTAGGCTTATTCTTGTCCAATTAGGATTTTTAACCAATCTTGTGCATCCAATAGGTGTGTTTGTGTCATTGGATGATCAATTAGGTCATTTTCGTCCTCCATAGGCTTGTTCTTGTCCAATTAGGGTTATTAACCAATCTTGTGCATCAAATAAGTTTGTTTGTGTCATTGAATTAATATTTAGGTCATTTCCGTCCTCCCTAGGCATATTCTTGTCCAATTAGGGTTTTTAACCAATCTTGTGCATCCAATAAGTTGAGTTATGTCACTGAATTAACATTTAGGTCATTTTCGTCCTCCCTAGGCATATTCTTGTCCAATTAGGGTTTTTAACCAATCTTGTGCATCCAATAGGTGTGTTTGTGTCATTGGATGATCAATTAGGTCATTTTCGTCCTCCCTAGGCTTATTCTTGTCCAATTAGGGTTTTTAACCAATCTTGTGCATTCAATAAGTTCATTAGTGTCATTGGATGATCAATTAGGTCATTTTGCGTCCTCCCTAGGCTTATTCTTGTCCAATTAGGGTTTTTAACCAATCTTGTGCATCCAATAAGTTCATTTGTGTCATTGGATTAACATTTAGGTCATATTCGTCCTCCCTAGGCATATTCTTGCCCAATTAGGGTTTTTAACCAATCTTGTGCATCCAATAGGTGTGTTTGTGTCAGTGGATGATCAATTACGTCATTTTCGTTCTCCCTAGGCTTATTCTTGTCCAATTAGGGTTTTTAACCAATCTTGTGCATCCAATAAGTTCATTTGTGTTATTGGATTAACATTTAGGTCATATTCGTCCTCCCTAGGCATATTCTTGTCCAATTAGGGTTTTTAACCAATCTTGTGCATCCAATAGGTGTGTTTGTGTCACTGGATGATCAATTAGGTCATTTTCATCCTCCCTATGCATATTCTTGTCCAATTAGGGTTTTTAACCAATCTTGTGCATCCAATAGGTGTGTTTGTGTCATTGGATGATCAATTAGGTCATTTTCGTCCTCCCTAGGCTTATTCTTGTCCAATTAGGGTTTTTAACCAATCTTGTGCATCCAATAAGTTCATTAGTGTCATTGGATGATCAATTAGGTCATTTTCGTCCTCCCTAGGCTTATTCTTGTCCAATTAGGGTTTCTAACCAATCTTGTGCATCCAATAAGTTCATTTCTGTCATTGGATTAACATTTAGGTCATATCCGTCCTCCCTAGGCATATTCTTGTCCAATTAGGGTTTTTAACGAATCTTGTGCATCCAATAGGTGTGTTTGTGTCAGTGGATGATCAATTACGTCATTTTCGTTCTCCCTAGGCTTATTCTTGTCCAATTAGGGTTTTTAACCAATCTTGTGCATCCAATAAGTTCATTTGTGTTATTGGATTAACATTTAGGTCATATTCGTCATCCCTAGGCATATTCTTGTCCAATTAGGGTTTTTAACCAATCTTGTGCATCCCATAGGTGTGTTTGTGTCATTGGATGATCAATTAGGTCATTTTCGTCCTCCCTAGGCATATTCTTGTCCAATTAGGGTTTTTAACCAATCTTGTGCATCCAATAGGTGTGTTTGTGTCATTGGATGATCAATTAGGTCATTTTCGTCCTCCCTAGGCTTATTCTTGTCCAATTAGGGTTTTTAACCAATCTTGTGCATCCAATAAGTTCATTTGTGTTGTTGGATGATCAATTAGGTCATTTTCGTCCTCCCTAGGCATATTCTTGTCCAACTAGGGTTTTTAACCAATCTTGTGCATCCAATAGGTGTGTTTGTGTCATTGGATGATCAATTAGGTCATTTTCGTCCTCCTTAGGCTTATTCTTGTCCAATTAGGTTTTTTAACCAATCTTGTGCTTCCAATAGGTGTGTTTGTGTCATTGGATGATCAATTAGGTCATTTTCGTCCTCCCTAGGCTTATTCTTGTCCAATTAGGGTTTTTAACCAATCTTGTGCATCCAATAACTTTGTTTGTGTCATTGAATTAATATTTAGGTCATTTTCGTCCTCCCTAGGCATATTCTTGTCCAATTAGGGTTTTTAACCAATCTTGTGCATCCAATAGGTGTGTTTGTGTCATTGGATGATAGGTCATTTTCGCCCTCCCTAGGCTTATTCTTGTTCAATTAGGATTTTTAACCAATCTTGTGCATCCAATAAGTTCATTTGTGTCATTGGATTAACATTTAGGTCATTTTCGTCCTCCCTAGGCATATTCTTGTCCAATTAGGGTTTTTAACCAATCTTGTGCATCCAATAGGTGTGTTTGTGTCATTGGATGATCAATTAGGTCATTTTCGTCATCCCTTGGCTTATACTTGTCCAATTAGGGTTTTTAACCAATCTTGTGCATCCAATAAGTTCATTAGTGTCATTGGATTATCAATTAGGTCATTTTCGTCCTCCCTAGGCATGTTCTTGTCCAACTAGGGTTTTTAACCAATCTTGTGCATCCAATAGGTGTGTTTGTGTCATTGGATGATCAATTAGGTCATTTTCGTCCTCCCTAGGCTTATTCTTGTCCAATTAGGGTTTTTAACCAATCTTGTGCATCCAATAAGTTGAGTTGTGTCATTGGATTAACATTTAGGTCATTTTCGTTCTCCCTAGGCTTGTTCTTGTCCAATTAGGGTTTTTAACCAATCTTGTGCATCCAATAGGTGTGTTTGTGTCATTGGATGATCAATTAGGTCATTTTTGTCCTCCATAGGCTTATTCTTGTCCAATTAAGGTTTTTAACCAATCTTTTGCATCCAATAAGTTTGTTTGTGTCATTGAATTAATATTTAGGTCATTTTCGTCCTCCCTAGGCATATTCTTGTCCAATTAGGGTTTTTAACCAATCTTGTGCATTCAATAGGTGTGTTTGTGTCATTGGATGATCAATTAGGTCATTTTCGTCCTCCCTAGGCATATTCTTGTCCAATTAGGGTTTTTAACCAATCTTGTGCATCCAATAGGTGTGTTTGTGTCATTGGATGATTAATTAGGTCATTTTCGTCCTCCCTAGGCTTATTCTTGTCCAATTAGGGTTTTTAAGCAATCTTGTGCATCCAATAAGTTGAGTTGTGTCATTGGATTAACATTTAGGTCATTTTCTTCCTCCCTAGGCTTATTCTTGTCGAATTAGGTTTCTAACCAATCATGTGCATCCAATAAGTCCATTTGTGTCATTGGATTCACATTTAGGTCATTTTCGTCCTCCCTAAGCATATTCTTGTCCAACTAGGGTTTTTAACCAATCTTGTGCATCCAAAAGGTGTGTTTATCTCATTGGATGATCAATTAGGTCACTTTGATCCTCCCTAGGCTTATTCTTGTCCAATTAGGGTTTTTAACCAATCTTGTGCATCCAATAAGTTCATTTGTGTCATTGGATTAACATTTAGGTCATTTTCGTCCTCCCTAGGCATATTCTTGTCCAATTAGGGTTTTTAACCAATCTTGTGCATCCAATAGGTGTGTTTGTATCATTGGATGATCAATTTAGCTCATTTTCGTCCTCCCTAGGCATATTCTTGTCAAATTAGGATTTTTAACCAATCTTGTGCATCCAATAGGTGTGTTTGTGTCATTGGATGATCAATTAGGTTATTTTCGTCCTCCATAGGCTTATTCTTGTCCAATTAGGGTTTTTAACCAATCTTGTGCATCCAATAAGTTGAGTTGTGTCATTGGATTAACATTTAGGTCATTTTCGTTCACCCTAGGCTTATTCTAGTCCAATTAGCGTTTTTAACCAGTCTTGTGCATCCAATAAGTTCATTTGTGTTATTGGATTAACATTTAGGTCATATTCGTCCTCCCAAGGCATATTCTTGTCCAATTAGGGTTTTTAACCAATCTAGTGCATCCAATAGGTGTGTTTGTGTCATTGGATGATCAATTAGGTCGTCTTCGTCCTCCCTAGGCATATTCTTGTCCAATTAGGGTTTTTAACCAATCTTGTGCATCCAATAGGTGTGTTTGTGTCATTGGATGATCAATTAGGTCATTTTCGTCCTCCCTAGGCTTATTCTTGTCCAATTAGGGTTTTTAACCAATCTTGTGCATCCAATAATTTTGTTTGTGTCATTGAATTAATATTTAGCTCATTTTCGTCCTCCCTAGGTATATTCTTGTCCAATTAGGGTTTTTAACCAATCTTGTGCTTCCAATAGGTGTGTTTGAGTCATTGGATAATCAATTAGGTCATTTTCGTCCTCCAAAGGCTTATTCTTGTCCAATTAGGGTTTTTAACCAATCTTGTGCATCCAATAAGTTTGTTTGTGTCATTGAATTAATATTTAGGTCATTTTCGTCCTCCCTAGGCATATTCTTGTCCAATTAGGGTTTTTAACCAATCTTGTGCATCCAATAGGTGTGTTTGTGTCATTGGATGATCAATTAGGTCATTTTTGTCCTCCCTAGGCATATTCTTGTCCAGCTAGGGTTTTTAACCAATCTTGTGCTTCCAATAGGTGTGTTTGTGTCATTAGATGATCAATTAGGTCATTCTGGTCCTCCCTAGGCTTATTCTTGTCCAATTAGGGTTTTTAACCAATCTTGTGCATCCAATAGGTGTGTTTGTGTCATTGGATGATCAATTAGGTCATTTTCGTCCTCCCTAGGCTTATTCTTGTCCAATTAGGGTTTTTAACCAATCTTGTGCATCCAATAAGTTCATTTGTGTCATTGGATGATCAATTAGGTCATTTTCGTCCACCCTTGGCATATTCTTCTCCAACTAGGGTTTTAAACCAATCTTGTGCATCCAATAGGTGTGTTTGTGCCATTGGATGATCAATTAGGTCATTTTCGTCCTCCCTAGGCTTATTCTTGTCCAATTAGGGTTTTTAACCAATCTTGTGCATCCAATAGGTGTGTTTGTGTCATTGGATGATCAATTAGGTCATTTTCGTCCTCCCTAGGCTTATTCTTGTCCAATTAGGGTTTTTAACCAATCTTGTGCATCCAATAGGTGTGTTTGTGTCATTGGATGATCAATTAGGTCATTTTCGTCCTCCCTAGGCTTATTCTTGTCCAATTAGGGTTTTTAACCAATCTTGTGCATCCAATAAGTTCATTTGTGTCATTGGATGATCAATTAGGTCATTTTCGTCCTCCCTAGGCTTATTCTTGTCCAATTAGGGTATTTAACCAATCTTGTGCATCCAATAACTTTGTTTGTGTCATTGAATTAATATTTAGGTCATTTTCGTCCTCCCTAGGCATATTCTTGTCCAATTAGGGTTTTTAACCAATCTTGTGCATCCAATAGGTGTGTTTGTGTCATTGGATGATCAATTAGGTCATTTTCGTCCTCCCTAGGCATATTCTTGTCCAATTAGGGTTTTTAACCAATCTTGTGCATCCAATAGGTGTGTTTGTGTCATTGGATGATCAATTAGGTCATTTTCGTCCTCCCTATGCATATTCTTGTCCAATTAGGGTTTTTAACCAATCTTGTGCATCCAATAGGTGTGTTTGAGTCATTGGATGATCAATTAGGTCATTTTCGTCCTCCCTAGGCTTATTCTTGTCAAATTAAGGTTTTTAACCAATCTTGTGCCTCCAATAAGTTGAGTTGTGTCATTGGATTAACAATTAGGTCATTTTCGTCCTCCCTAGGCTTATTCTTGTCCAATTAGGGTTTTTAACCGATCTTGTGCATCCAATAAGTTCATTTGTGTCATTGGATTAACATTTAGGTCATTTTCGTCCTCCCTAGGCATATTCTTGGCCAATTAGAGTTTTAGACCAATCTTGTGCATCCAATAGGTGTGTTTGTGTCACTGGATGATCAATTAGGTTATTTTCGTCCTCCCTAGGCTTATTCTTGTCCAATTAGGGTTTTTAACTAATCTTGTGCATCCAATAAGTTCATTTGTGTCATTGGATGATCAATTAGGTCATTTTCGTCCTCCCTAGGCATATTCTTGTCCGATTAGGGTTTTTAACCAATCTTGTGCATCCAATAGGTGTGCTTGTGTCATTGGATGATCAATTAGGTCATTTTCGTCCTCCTTAGGCATATTCTTGTCCAATTAGGATTTTTAACCAATCTTGTGCATCCAATAGGTGTGTTTGTGTCATTGGATGATCAATTAGGTCATTTTCGTCCTCCCTATGCATATTCTTGTCCGATTAGGGTTTTTAACCAATCTTGTGCATCCAATAGGTGTGTTTGTGTCATTGGATGATCAATTAGGTCATTTTCGTCCTCCCTAGGCTTATTCTTGTCCAATTAGGGTTTTTAACCAATCTTGTGCATCCAATAAGTTGAGTTGTGTCATTGGATTAACTTTTAGGTCATTTTCGTCCTCCCTAGGCTTATTCTTGTCCAATTAGGGTTTTTAACCAATCTTGTGCATCCAATAAGGTCATTTGTGTCATTGGATTTACATTTAGGTCATTTTCTTCCTCCCTAGGCATATTCTTGTCCAATTAGGGTTTATAACCAATCTTGTGCATCCAATAGGTGTGTTTGTGTCATTGGATGATCAATTAGGTCATTTTCGTCATCCCAAGGCTTATTCTTGTCCAATTAGGGTTTTTTACCAATCTTGTGCATCCAATAACTTTGTTTGTGTCATTGAATTAATATTTAGGTCATTTTCGTCCTCCTTAGGCATATTCTTGTCGAATTAGGGTTTTTAACCAATCTTGTGCATCCAATAGGTGTGTTTGTGTCATTGGATGATCAATTAGGTCATTTTCGTCCTCCCTAGGCTTATTCTTGTCCAATTAGGGTTTTTAACCAATCTTGTGCATCCAATAAGTTCATTTGTGTCATTGGATGATCAATTAGGTCATTTCCGTCCTCCCTAGGCATATTCTTGTCTAGTTAGGGTTTTTAACCAATCTTGTGCATCCAATAGGTGTGTTTGTGTCATTGGATGATCAATTAGGTCATTTTCGTCCTCCCTAGGCTTATTCTTGTCCAATTAGGGTTTTTAAGCAATCTTGATCATCCAATAAGTTTATTTGTGTCATTCGATTAACATTTAGGTCATTTTCGTCCTCCCTAGGCATATTCTTGTCCAATTAGGGTTTTTAACCAATCTTGTGCATCCAATAGGTGTGTTTGTGTCATTGGATGATCAATTAGGTCATTTTCGTCCTCCCTAGGCTTATTCTTGTCCAATTAGGGTTTTTAACCAATCTTGTGCATCCAATAAGTTCATTTGTGTCATTGGATGATCAATTAGGTCATTTTCGTTCTCCCTTGGCATAATCTTGTCCAATTAGGGTTTTTAACCAATCTTGTGCATCCAATAGGTGTGTTTGTGTCATTGGATGATCAATTAGGTCATTTTCGTCCTTTCTATGCTTATTCTTGTCCAATTAGGGTTTTTAACCAATCTTGTGCATCCAATAATTTCATTTGTGTCATTGGATGATCAATTAGGTCATTTTCGTCCTCCCTAGGCATATTCTTGTCCAATTAGGGTTTTTAACCAATCTTGTGCATCCAATAGGTGTGTTTGTGTCATTGGATGATCAATTAGGTCATTTTCGTCCTCCCTAGGCATATTCTTGTCCAATTAGGGTTTTTAACCGATCTTGTGCATCCAAAAGGTGTGTTTGTGTCATTGGATGATCAATTAGGTCATTTTCGTCCTCCATAGGCATATTCTTGTCCAATTAGGGTTTTTAACCAATCTTGTGCATCCAATAGGTGTGTTTGTGTCATTGGATGACTAATTAGGTCATTTTCGTCCTCCCTAGGCTTATTCTTGTCCAATTAGGGTTTTTAACCAATCTTGTGCATCCAATAGGTGTGTTTGTGTCATTGGATGATCAATTAGGTCATTTTCGTCCTCCCTAGGCTTATTCTTGTCCAATTAGGGTTTTTAACCAATCTTGTGCATCCGATAAGTTTGTTTGTGTCATTGAATTAATATTTAGGTCATTTTCGTCCTCCCTAGGCATATTCTTGTCCAATTTGGGTTTTTAACCAATCTTGTGCATCCAATAGGTGTGTTTGTGTCATTGGATGATCAATTAGGTAATTTTCGTCCTCCCTAGGCATATTCTTGTCCAATTAGGGTTTTTAACCAAACTTTTGTATCCAATAAGTTGAGTTGTGTCATTGGATTAACATTTAGGTCATTTTCGTCCTCCCTAGGCTTATTCTTGTCCAATTAGGGTTTTTAACCAATCTTGTGCATCCAATAGGTGTGTTTGTGTCATTGGATGATCAATTAGGTCATTTTCGTCCTCCCTAGGCTTATTCTTGTCCAATTAGGGTTTTAGACCAATCTTGTGCATCCAATAGGTGTGTTTGTGTCATTGGATGATCAATTATGTCATTTTCGTCCTCCCGATGCTTATTCTTGTCCAATTAGAGTTTTTAACTAATCTTGTGCATCCGATAAGTTTGTTTGTGTCATTGAATTAGTATTTAGGTCATTTTCGTCCTCCCTAGGCTTATTCTTGTCCAATTAGGGTTTTTAACCAATCTTGTGCATCCAATAGGTGTGTTTGTGTCATTGGATGATCAATTAGGTCATTTTCGTCCTCCCTAGGCTTATTCTTGTCCAATTAGGGTTTTTAACCAATCTTGTGCTTCCAATAGGTGTGTTTGTGTCATTGGATGATCAATTAGGTCAATTTCGTCCTCCTTAGGCTTATTCTTGTCCAATTAGGGTTTTTAACCAATCTTGTGCATCCAATAGGTGTGTTTGTGTCATTGGATGATCAATTAGGTCATTTTCGTCCTCCCTAGGCTTATTCTTGTCCAATTAGGGTTTTTAATTGATCTTGTGCATCCAATAGGTGTGTTTGTGTCATTGGATGATCAATTAGGTCATTTTCGTCCTCCCTAGGCATATTCTTGTCCAATTAGGGTTTTTAACCAATCTTGTGCATCCAATAGGTGTGTTTGTGTCATTGGATGATCAATTAGGTCATTTTCGTCCTCCCTAGGCTTATTCTTGTCCAATTAGGGTTTTTAACCAATCTTGTGCATCCAATAAGTTCATTAGTGTCATTGGATGATCAATTAGGTCATTTTCGTCCTCCCTAGGCATATTATTATCCAATTAGGGTTTTTAACCAATCTTGTGCATCCAATAAGTTTGTTTGTGTCATTGAATTAATATTTAGGTCATTTTCGTCCTCCCTAGGCATATTCTTGTCCAATTAGGGTTTTTAACCAATCTTGTGCATCCAATAGGTGTGTTTGTGTCATTGGATGATCAATTAGGTCATTTTCGTCCTCCCTAGGCATATTCTTGTCCAATTAGGGTTTTTAACCAATCTTGTGCATCCAATAGGTGTGTTTGTGTCATTGGATGATCAATTTGTTCATTTTCGTCCTCCCTAGGCTTATTCTTGTCCAATTAGGGTTTTTAACCAATCTTGTGCATCCAATAGGTGTGTTTGTGTCATTGGATGATCAATTAGGTCATTTTCGTCCTCCCTAGGCTTATTCTTGTCCAATTAGGGTTTTTAACCAATCTTGTGCATCCAATAAGTTAAGTTGTGTCATTGGATTAACATTTAGGTCATTTACGTTCTCCCTACGCTTATTCTTGTCCAATTAGGGTTTTTAACCAATCTTGTGCATCCAATAGGTGTGTTTGTGTCATTGGATGATCAATTAGGTCATTTTCGTCCTCCCTAGGCATATTCTTGTCCAATTAGGGTTTTTAACCAATCTTGTGCATCCAATAGGTGTGTTTGTGTCATTGGATGATCAATTAGGTCATTTTCGTCCTCCCTAGGCATATTCTTGTCCAATTAGGGTTTTTAACCAATCTTGTGCTTCTAATAGGTGTGCTTGTGTCATTGGATGATCAATTATGTCATTTTCGTCCTCCCTAGGCATATTCTTGTCCAATTAGGGTTTTTAACCAATCTTGTGCATCCAATAGGTGTGTTTGTGTCATTGGATGATCAATTAGGTCATTTTCGTCCTCCCTAAGCTTATTCTTGCCCAATTAGGGTTTTTAACCATTCTTGTGCATCCAATAAGTTGAGTTGTGTCATTGGATTAGCATTTAGGTCGTTTTCGTCCTCCCTAGGCTTATTCTTGTCCAATTAGGATTTTTAACCAATCTTGTGCATCCAATAGGTGTGTTTGTGTCATTGGATGATCAATTAGGTCATTTTCGTCCTCCATAGGCTTGTTCTTGTCCAATTAGGGTTATTAACCAATCTTGTGCATCAAATAAGTTTGTTTGTGTCATTGAATTAATATTTAGGTCATTTCCGTCCTCCCTAGGCATATTCTTGTCCAATTAGGGTTTTTAACCAATCTTGTGCATCCAATAAGTTGAGTTATGTCACTGAATTAACATTTAGGTCATTTTCGTCCTCCCTAGGCATATTCTTGTCCAATTAGGGTTTTTAACCAATCTTGTGCATCCAATAGGTGTGTTTGTGTCATTGGATGATCAATTAGGTCATTTTCGTCCTCCCTAGGCTTATTCTTGTCCAATTAGGGTTTTTAACCAATCTTGTGCATCCAATAAGTTAGTTCATTTGTGTCATTGGATTAACATTTAGGTCATTTTCATCCTCCCTAGGCATATTCTTGTCCAATTAGGGTTTTTAACCAATCTTGTGCATCCAATAGGTGTGTTTGTGTCATTGGATGATCAATTAGGTCATTTTCGTCCTCCCTAGGCTTAATCTTGTCCAATTATGGTTTTTAACCAATCTTGTGCATCCAATAAGTTCATTTGTGTCATTGGATTAACATTTAGGTCATTTTCATCCTCCCTAGGCATATTCTTGTCCAATTAGGGTTTTTAACCAATCTTGTGCATCCAATAGGTGTGTTTGTGTCATTGGATGATCAATTAGGTCATTTTCGTCCTCCCTAGGCTTAATCTTGTCCAATTAGGGTTTTTAACCAATATTGTGCATCCAATAAATTCATTTGTGTCATTGGATTAACATTTAGGTCATTTTCATCCTCCCTAGGCATATTCTTGTCCAATTAGGGTTTTTAACCAATCTTGTGCATCCAATAGGTGTGTTTGTGTCATTGGATGATCAATTAGGTCATTTTCGTCCTCCCTAGGCATATTTTTGTCCAATTAGGGTTTTTAACCAATCTTGTGCATCCAATAGGTGTGTTTGTGTCATTGGATGATGAATTAGGTCATTTTCGTCCTCCCTAGGCATATTCTTGTCCAATTATGGTTTTTAACCAATCTTGTGCATCCAATAGGTGTGTTTGTGTCATTCGATGATCAATTAGTTCATTTTCGTCCTCCATAGGCTTATTCTTGTCCAATTAGGGTTTTTAACCAATCTTGTGCATCCAATAGGTGTGTTTGTGTCATTGAATGATCAATTAGGTCATTTTCGTCCTTCGAAGGCTTATTCTTGTCCAATTAGGGTTTTTAACCAATCTTGTGCATCCAATAGGTGTGTTTGTGTCATTGGATGATCAATTAGGTCATTTTCGTCCTCCCTAGGCTTATTCTTGTCCAATTAGGGTTTTTAACCAATCTTGTGCATCCAATAGGTGTGTTTGTGTCATTGGATGATCAATTAGGTCATTTTCGTCCTCCCTAGGCATATTCTTGTCCAATTAGGGTTTTTAACCAATCTTGTGCATCCAATAGGTGTGTTTGTGTCATTGGATGCTCAATTAGGTTATTTTCGTCCTCCCTAGGCATATTCTTGTCCAATTAGGGTTTTTAACTAATCTTGTGCATCCAATACGTTCATTTGTGTCATTGGATAATCAATTAGGTCATTTTCGTCCTCCCTAGGCATATTCTTGTCCAATTAGGGTTTTAAACCAATCTTGTGCATCCCATAGGTGTGTTTGTGTCATTGGATGATCAATTAGGTCATTTTCGTCCTCCCTAGGCATATTCTTGTCCAATTAGGGTTTTTAACCAATCTTGTGCATCCAATAGGTGTGTTTGTGTCATTGGATGATCAATTAGGTCATTTTCGTCCTCCCTAGGCTTATTCTTGTCCAATTAGGGTTTTTAACCAATCTTGTGCATCCAATAAGTTCATTTGTGTCATTGGATTAACATTTAGGTAATTTTCGTCCATCCTAGGCATATTCTTGTCCAATTAGGGTTTTTAACCAATCTTGTGCATCCAATAGGTGTGTTTGTGTCATTGGATGATCAATTAGGTTATTTTCGTCCTCCCTAGGCTTATTCTTGTCCAATTAGGGTTTTTAACCAATTTTGTGCATCCAATAAGTTGAGTTGTGTCATTGGATTAACATTTAGGTCATTTTCGTTCTCCCTAGGCTTATTCTTGTCCAATTAGGGTTTTTAACCAATCTTGTGCATCCAATAAGTTCATTTGTGTTATTGGATTAACATTTAGGTCATATTCGTCCTCCGTAGGCATATTCTTGTCCAATTAGGGTTTTTAACCAATCTTGTGCATCCAATAGGTGTGTTAGTGTCATTGGACGATCAATTAGGTCATTTTCGTCCTCCCTAGGCATATTCTTGTCCAATTACGGTTTTTAACCAATATTGTGCATCCAATAGGTGTGTTTGTGTCATTGGAAGATCAATTAGGTCATTTTCGTCCACCCTAGGCTTATTATTGTCCAATTAGGGTTTTTAACCAATCTTGTGCATCCAATAAGTTCATTAGTGTCATTGGATGATCAATTAGGTCATTTTCGTGCTCCCTAGGCATGTTCTTGTCCAACTAGGGTTTTTAACCAATCTTGTGCATCCAATAGGTGTGTTTGTGTCATTGGATGATCAATTAGGTCATTTTCGTCCTCCCTAGGCATATTATTGTCCAATTAGGGTTTTTAACCAATCTTGTGCATCCAATAAGTTTGTTTGTGTCATTGAATTAATATTTAGGTCATTTTCGTCCTCCCTAAGCATATTATTGTCCAATTATGGTTTTCAACCAATCTTGTGCATCCAATAGGTGTGTTTGTGTCATTGGATGATCAATTAGGTCATTTTCGTCCTCCCTAGGCATATTCTTGTCCAATTAGGGTTTTTAACCAATCTTGTGCATCCAATAGGTGTGTTTGTGTCATTGGATGATCAATTAGGTCATTTTCGTCCTCCCTAGGCTTATTCTTGTCCAATTAGGGTTTTTAACCAATCTTGTGCATCCAATAAGTTCATTAGTGTCATTGGATGATCAATTAGGTCATTTTCGTCCTCCCTAGGCATGTTCTTGTCCAACTAGGGTTTTTAACCAATCTTGTGCATCCAATAAGTTGAGTTGTGTCATTTGATTAACATTTAGGTCATTTTCGTTCTCCATAGGCTTATTCTTGCCCAATTAGGGTTTTTAACCAATCTTGTGCATCCAATAGGTGTGTTTGTGTTATTGGATGATCAATTAGGTCATTTTCGTCCTCCATAGGCTTATTCTTGTCCAATTAGGGTTTTTAACCAATCTTGTGCATCCAATAAGTTTGTTTGTGTCATTGAATTAATATTTAGGTAATTTTCGTCCTACCTAGGCATATTCTTGTCCAATTAGGGTTTTTAACCAATCTTGTGCATTCAATAGGTGTGTTTGTGTTATTGGATGATCAATTAGGTCATTTTCGTCCTCCCTAGGCATATTCTTTTCCAATTAGGGTTTTTAACCAATCTTCTGCATCCAATAGGTGTGTTTGTGTCATTGGATGATCAATTAGGTCATTTTCGTCCTCCCTAGGCTTATTCTTGTCCAATTAGGGTTTTTAACCAATCTTGTGCATCCAATAAGTTGAGTTGTGTCATTGGATTAATATTTAGGTCATTTTCATTCTCCCTAGGCTTATTCTTGTCGAATTAGGTTTTTAACAATTCTTGTGCATCCAATAAGTTCATTTGTGTCATTGGATTCACATTTAGGTCATTTTCGTCCTCCCTAGGCATATTCTTGTCCAATTAGGGTTTTTAACCAATCTTGTGCATCCAATAGGTGTGTTTATCTCAATTGATGATCAATTAGGTCACTTTGATCCTCCCTAGGCTTATTCTTGTCCAATTAGGGTTTTTAACCAATCTTGTGCATCCAATAAGTTCATTTGTGTCATTGGATTAACATTTAGGTCATTTCCGTCCTCCCTAGGCATATTCTTGTCCAATTAGGGTTTTTAACCAATCTTGTGCATCCAATAAGTTGAGTTATGTCATTGAATTAACATTTAGGTCATTTTCGTCCTCCCTAGGCATATTCTTGTCCAATTAGGGTTTTTAACCAATCTTGTGCATCCAATAGGTGTGTTTGTGTCATTGGATGATCAATTAGGTCATTTTCGTCCTCCCTAGGCATATTCTTGTCCAATTAGGGTTTTTAA